>JAHHUM010001858.1:0-230683 GCA_036173005.1 Crenichthys baileyi | reverse complement strand
GCCCCGGGATAAAGGGGGTTAAACTGCTATGACAAACACAATGAAATGTCTGTATTTTCTTTCTGCTCAGTGAGGCTGATACAAGTACTGATTATTTAGTGTTCAGTCCCTCTTATCTTGATTTGACCAGAGCTGAGGTTATCTATCACAGCCTCACCGTAGATGTGTGTGAATGTTTCATTATCTAAAACTGGCATTTTTGCAATCTTTATTTTAAAGCTCAGCCCTCTCTCAGATTCAAAACAGTGGCTTCTCTTTTAGATGCAACTGCGTGAAGGTTTTGCGATTTACAAGAGCTACACAAACCCCACATATTACACTTCTCTGCAGTTCTATGACATGCAGTTAAGGGAGTTTCTGCTCAGCTATGGCAACTAATGTTCATTTTCTGAAATCCATCAGCTTGGCAGTTCTCAAGATAGCTTCGAAACTCTGATGTAGTTCATCGATTGTATCTGCCTCTCTTGTCAATGCAAAAAAGAAAAGGAAAAAAATGCATAACCTAGAACAGCTGCTTAGTCAGCTTTCAAGCAGATTAATTACCCCTAAGGGTGAGGGAGGAAATGTTGCAGGAGAGGATTGGGAAGAAGAGACAAATGGAAAAACTAGAACACAAGGACAAACTTGTAGATAATATTTGTCCCTACCTACAACAACAGTTAACAAAGTTAAGAGCTCTATAGCTTATTTTGTATGTTAGAATAAATGTGATACAATGCAACGTCAGTTCCATTTTTAGGAGAAACAACATAGAATATTTAGTATTTTTATGTGTCCCTCAGCTGTTTGTTTTTATTAATGAAATACTATATTTGGTTGCTAAAGATACAGAGAAGTAGTTGCGGCTTGCTATGCAATATGGAAAAAATATTTCTAGCTCCAGATTATGATTAATATCCCATGGTTGACGAGTGTTATCCAATAATTTTTTTTTATAAGTATCCATCCATCCATCCATCCATCCATCCATCCATCCATCCATCCTATATGACTGATCACTGTTAAAATATAGTGAGCCTTTATATTTATACTTGGGCTAAAATGGGCTAAACAAGGACTAATAAATCTGGAGACTGAGTCTGGAAAAATATGGAATATCGACATCCTATATCCTGGCATCTGAGATACCAAGGAACAAGCTTTGTTCACTTATTTTGTCTCTATCTTCTGCTGGTTAGCAAATCTGTAGTAATACTGAGAAAGCAGTTTCTGTAGGCATTGGGTCTAATCAGCTAAATCCCAGCAAGTTTTTTATGATATTATTGTGTTTCATTTACGGATAATGCAAACAGCACAGCTCCCTTTATGTTTATTGCACTGTTACTATCCTGCTTACTGCAGTTCTAGAGACAAACTGTTTTCAGCTGCTCATATAATGAGCCAATTCAGAGTATACACTGAGCAGTGTACGCACTGACCAAATCATTATAACAGCTAGTTATTGGGTGGGCAGCATTCAAATCAGGTACACCAATTAACCTATTCTGCATGTCTTCTTAGACTAGAGGGAAGAAAAGTCAAGCAGCTTGGGGGAGAACAGGAAGATTCATAGGAGCTAGCTGACCAGCTGGATTAAACCTTCCAGCTGTGAGATACCAGTGCTAACAACTGCTTCACTGTGCAGCCCCATTCCATAATTTATTCAAAACTCAAAGCATGGTGGGTGTTTAAAGATTTTTAGTTAAAAGCACAAGATAAACAAAAATATTCACCAAAACTGAAACTATAGAAGCTTCTTTATGGCTTTGTCACTTAAATACACCATGCATTTTGTCGAAAAAGAATAAGACACTTGGTCTATGAGCCATCTCCTATAGCCAAATATTACTATCTGTGCCGCAGACACCGTATATTATTCAAATGTTTTAATTGATGTTCTCCACATGAAGAGACTCTGATGTTTAAAAGTAAAATCAGAGGAGAGTATATACTTTATAAATACAGTGCATCTCACTTTTTCTGTCACATAGTACACAACCAACCATTAGGAACCTCAATTTACAATGTAAGAACCACAGATAGCTGTGGTGGGAACCCTAAAACACAGAGCCAATTGATTGGAGCATTCTTTGCTAACTTTCTTTCATTTTTATATATCACGTTCATACATATCTAGCCTTGCAAAAGTATGCATACCCCTTGAACTTTTTGATATTTTGGTCATGTTACAACCACAAACACCAATATATTTTATCGGGATTTTAAGGGATTAGACCAACACAAAGTAGTGCATAATTAGAACATTAGGGAGCAGACAGCATCATGATGACCAAGGAACACAAGATAGGTCAGGGCAAAATTCATGGAGAAGTTTGAAGTGGGGATAGGTTAAATAATAGTATCCTAACATGTGCTCTTCATAGATTTAGCCTTTGTGGAATACTGACAAGAAGAAGGCCATTGTGGTCATGTGGTAGGTGTTTTGGTCAAATGAGGCCAACATGCAAAGGTGTGGCAGAATACCATAACTACCATCCCCAAGGTGGGACATGGTGGAGGCATCATCATACTGTGGAGATGATTTTCTTTAGTAGGACCAGAAAAGCTGGAAGTTGGTCCGAGTTGGTGGCAAGGTGGTTAGAATCCCCTACAGGACATCCCTGCAAGAGGCTAGAAATGCAATGGTCAAAGCATATTTATGAGTTAGAAGCTAAATACAATTAAGAATATGTGGCTTGAGTTGAAAATTGATATTTACAGACATTCTCAATCCAATCTGACAACGCTTGAGCTACTTTGCGAAGAAGGATGGGTAGAATTTTCAGTCTCTAAATATGCAAAGCTGATGGAGACATACGCAAAAGGATTTGCAGCTGTAATTGCAGTGAAATGTAGTTCCACAAAGCACTGATTAAAAAAGGCAGCATAAAAATGGAAGCCATACTATCTAGATTTTTATGATCTAGATAGTATTATTATTATAGTATTATAATTTTACCACAATGTATTATTTTCCTCTAATTTACCAGTGCACTATTCTGTGTTAGTCTGTCTCATAAAGTCCTTATACTCACTCTGTTGAAAATTTAAGATGACAAAATAGATAAAATTATATTTTTTTTGGAAAAAGAAAAATTTTCTGAGAAATGGCTTCATTTTATATTTCAATTTATATTAATATTGCCTTTAATCTACCTAGTACATAGTTGCTGTGGTTTGACAGTCCCTTAGTGCCCTCTGTTGTTCATTAAATACCGAGCAGACACTAGTGCACAAAGCAGAAGTAAGTCAACACCGTATTTTTTCCTCAGCATTTGCTTTGTCTAAGTGACAGCATGGCCTCTGGTGTGTGTTTTATTTTCAAAGGTTTTATACCCCTTTTTCTAACCAGTCTCCACATGCAATGAAACACAGTTCTTTCTTTATTGTCATTCAACAGCTCTTCATGGCTGCAGGAACCAGCTGTGAAAGTTTTCAGCTTTGCTGCTGCTGCTGGTCTCGGTCAGTGTGGAGCGCAAAGCAGAGTGAGGTAAAAAAATGGCAAAAAAAAAAACTTGAAGCTTGAAACTTGACTATTTAAAGCAAAAACTTGGCTTTTACTACCAAATAAAACATATATATGCTGCCTTGCAAAAGGGTTTATTATGCCTAAGCTTTTGCAAATGTGTTACAACCACCAATTTCACTGAATTTTCTTAGGGATTGTATGTGACAGACCAACACAAAGTAGTACACAGTAGTACAAAGAAATATGATACATAAATTTCAGCCCCTCGAAGCAAATATGTTTTGTAAAACCACTGCAATTACAGCTGCAAGACTTCTGGGGTTTGTTTCTCCTAGCTTTGCATATGAAAAGGCTTACATTTTGCCAATTTCTTTGCAAAATAGCTCAAGCACAGTCTGATCTGACGACTTTGATCTAAACAATTCCTTGTACATCTAGCTGTGTATTTAAGGATGTTGTCCTGGTGGAAGGCAAAGTCATTTCCAGCCCCCACAGGTTTTCTTTCAGGTTTACATTATAAAATCTTTTGCAAAGTACTGTATTTCCTACCTGGTTGTAGTGTTGTCCAATTAAATTCTATTCTGCATAATCAAGATTAAATTAAATGCCTGGTTTGATTTAAACAGAAACCCTTTCTTTGATTCCTTTCACTGCTTAAAAGGCCTATTATTAAATAATAATTTCTCTTAGATTTTGTGATGGTTCAGCATCCTTTTATTGGGCTCCTCTGTCCATGATTGTACCAAAAACCCAGCACTTTTGACAAAGGTTAAAGATAGTCAAATGTGATTTTAATTTTAACATTTTCTGCATCAGTTATTTGCTACATTTACAGCAAAACTGCAACTACGAAATAAAAAAAAAACAAAGATCTCAATTCTTCAGACACTTGTGTCGAGAATCTAAATCTACTCGCAGTTGTTTCCTTAACTTGTTTTGGGGCACATGGATGAGCTGTAAAAGGTAGATGGGCTCTCACAAAAAGGAACCTGCATAAAAAAATTTTAATCTCCAACCAAATGCAATTGTTAGTCTTGAGAGCAATACATTTTCTCTGTTTAGAAAATAGCAACATAAGTCATAATAATGTCATGTTTGAAGTTTCAACTTATGACAGACACAATTATAGCAAAATTGATATTTTAAATTACTAGAATAGAATAGAATTCTTTATTTGTCATTGCTCCACATGGGCGCAACGAAATTTTCAAAACAAAACAAAACAGAACAAAACAGTGGAGGCAAGTAGTGCAAATTAAAGAAAATAATATATTAAAAAGTTTAAAAAGTTATAAAAAAAGTTATAAGAAGGACTGTGCAGGTGGAAAATATATATATACAAGAATATTGACAGGTTGTTCCAGTATTGCACATGAGGTAGCATATTGCACTAAGTGTTGAAGAAATTGCACGGAATGTATTTACTGTTTATGTCATTATTGATAGTAACAGTTGTTACAGTGTACATGAGGCGTTCAGGGCAACAACAGCTCTCGGAAAAAAGTTTTTCAGTCTGTTTTTGTCCTTATTGCCCTGAAACGCCTCCCAGAGGGGAGCAGTTGAAAAAGATGGTGACCGGGGTGTGAGGAGTCCCTGATGCTGCTGCAGGCTCTCCTGAGGCAGCGGGTGGAGTAAATCTCCTCCAGGGCGGGGAGAGGGCAGCCAGTTAGTCTCTGGGCGGTGTTGATGACCTGTTGGAGCTGCTTCCTCTCTGCTGCAGTGCAGCTGGAGATGCCGCAGCTCAGCACTGACTCCACAGAGCAGCGGTAAGAAGGACAACAGCAGCTCTGGTCGCAGGTTGTTCTTCCTGAGAATCCTCAGGAAGTACAGTCTCTGCTGCGCCTTCTTCAGGATCGCTGTAGAGTTAGTAGTCCACGTCAGATCCTGAAAAACTTGAAAAAGATTTTTTCCTGTCTTTAAATTACCGACTCCAATTCCAACTTCACCAGCTCCAAAATGCGAAACTCTCTTTTCCTCTTTTGTATATGATTGTTTAATCATAGCAAAACAAAGGCAAAGTTCTCTGCCGCATATTTTAGTGTGTTAGCCAAATCTCTTCAACTTCACAGCATCTCAACTGTGTCGAAAACAGCCATGAAACTTTATAGGATGCAGTCTGCATTATTAAAGGAGGGTAATAAAGACCACATGATTAATGTCACAAGTGATTGCAGATAGCGTCCCTAACAGCAGTAACCCTAGAACTGAATCAATAATTTTAAGTTTATGTTAGTGTATTAAAAAAGCATACATATAAAAACATTTACGATTCACATTCCTTGTAAACGTTTAAAAGGATTTGAATCAGTTTATTTTCTGTATCCTCTAGTCTCCATGATATGATGCTGCAATGAAGACATACAGCTGATACTAATTAGGCTTCATAAGGCCAATTTGGCTTCCTAAGCAGCACTGGGAATACAATTCACCACCAGAACTGGCTGCAAAAGACAAGCAAAAAGAACCTGGCACAGAATTACCAAACTATGCTCCTTCCTCTACCAGTACAGAGACAAAAAGCATTTACACAGAATAGTAGCTCACACTTTCCCTGCTGAGAGGGAATAAAGCATATATCTGCAACACACAGACATACGTGCACAAGACTGTCCCTGAAGACTGATGAAAGAGATGAGAAGAGGATCACGGTGAACCTCAAGGACTGGATAAATATTGACCTGAAAGAATGAAGTTTGTCACAGTACATAAAAAGGGTTATACACCCATACACACACACACAGTAACATCCATGCCTTCCAAGAACCCCTCAGCCTGTAAACCTCACCCACACCTTCTACTGTTCAACTGCACATTTTAACGAAACCAGGAATCAATATTTTATAGAAACCTGAGACTTTGCTCCAAGGAAAGGAGTATGAATAATGAAGGTGGTGAGTGTGTGTTTTGCTGATTTGTGCCATTGTCTATATAAGAGTGCAAGTGTGGTTATACTAACTTTTTTTACCAGGTGCACAGATGAATTTCAACACCCTTCTAGACAAAATCCCAAAAGGCTCAAGTATTGCATTTTTCTTCTGTTGGCCTGAAGGGAAGTAGTTGGTGTATCATTAGATCGAAAATGGAAAAAAGCAGATAAGATCTTTTTTCCTGAAGGTTGCTGAACAAAAATTGTTTATCAGTGTAAGCGCTATAAGATTTCCAGAATCAGTTAGAGAAAGCATTTTCCCATCTTTCTTTCAAGTGAGAAAGGCTATGCATTGGTAAAAAAGCTTTTGTGTCTTATTGAGGTAAACTGAGACCACTATCTTTTCAAACTGCGTAAGGTAAAAGTTCAAGGATGTTTACTCACCAGCCACTTTATTAGGCACAACTGTTTGTTTGTTACCACAATTAGCAAATCACCTGTTTACACAGCAGCAACTTAGTCTTAGGCATCTAGATGCAGTGAAAATGACTTGCTGACGTTCAAAGTGAGCATCAGTACAGGGAGGAAGGGAGATTTAAATCACTTTGAATGTTGCATTTTTGTTACCATCTCAACCATCTATTTCAAACGTGGTAAATGAAATACCTTCTCTGAACAACATGTTGGACTTAGCAGAGGATCTACAGCAGAAGATGGCCACGGTTATTTAAGAACAGGAAAATGAGGCTACAGTTTAGAAAAGACCACCAAGACAGAACAATAACAGATTAGAAAAATGTTGCCTGTTCCGATAAGTCTCGATTTCAACTGCCACATTTTTTTCAAATGCTTTTGGCCCCTTGGTACCAGTTGAGCATTGTTTGAATGCAAAGGCCTGTTTGAGTACTGTTGCTGACCATGTCCATCCATGTATGACCACAGCGTACCCATCTAATGGGTGATTCTAACAGGTTCATGAACCATGTCAAAAGGACCAAATTATCTCCAACTGGTTTCTTGAACATAACGAGGTCACTGTTACTCCATTCACCCCCAGTCACCAGATCTCAATCCAATAAAGCATCTTTGGGATGTGGTGGTATGGGAGGTTCTCAACCAATATTTGGGGTTAGGATTAGTCCAATAAAATTTTCACATTTGAGGTTTTTCCTAAAGAAAGCCTTTTAGCAATTATAATGACAAAATACTACATGTACACTCAATAGGTGCTGCTCATTTGGCCTTTCTGTCATTTCATTTATTTTTTTCTTGCCGCTCCTTAGCACAAAAAGCTCAGCTAATCCGCTGAAGTCTGAGTTTCTTGTGTTGAGAAGGCACAGCTCGTCCGTTTTGTTTGCCAGGGGGTGAACATTTATGGAGAGCCCAGTGTACTTGTGCGTTTCCCCCGTCTGTGCTTCAGGTAAATTCCAAGGAGAGTTGTTCAAATAGGTTGAGGCCAGTCAAGTTTCTCCACACCAAAGTTTATACACCTGCAGCCATGGAAGTGATTGGAACACCAGAATTCATTGGACCCAATACTTTTGGCAATTTAGTGTATATTCTTTGTTTTTTAAATATGTTCATTGAACATGTTATCTATGTTGTATATTTGAGTTTTTCCTTCAATCCCAATCAATTCTGTTGCTAAACAGTAGCCCGTTTTCCACAAGTTATCCCATAAAAACAAAATGTAACATTTAGCAGAAGAGACGAGAGAAAAGTAAATTTTCTCATTTTACGTTAAAAACAAATAGAATGGGTTTCATGTTACATTTTATTTCAAGTTCATAATAACAGCAAGGAAAAAAATGCATTAAAAATACATCAGATTTAATTTCCTTAACAGTAAATAAAACCCACAAAAGAGCAAAATTAATTATAAAAACCTGTACTGGGATTTAAATGCATACTAAGCAGAGCCAACTTCTGAGCACAGAATCAGAAGGGAAATTGATACTGCTTTGTTTATGCGGATTTTGACACCTCCATTCAGCCATCAGAAACGAGACGCATCAATAGTAAAAGTTCTTGCTCTGTTCTTCAGAGGAGACTCAAATTTAAACTGATTAATAGATTTATTTTTAATTATTCCATGTATGTGCCGTCATTGTTGGTGTATAGACATATTGTGTCCAAAATCTGCAGCCAAACAATGGCACAATAAGATGTAACAACACAGATTTCACTTGTACAGAAATACGTCACCAGTTACTCCTGATGTTTTGTTAAAGGTATGTTTTAACTGGTAGGCCTCCAATAAGAGGTCTTTCAAAACATTAGTGGATTGTTTACATTATTTTTTTCTTCTTTTTCATACTTCTCTCTTGTTTTATAGTGCTCTTCTGGGAGATTTCTTAACTTCTGAGCAGCCTAAAATAGAAACACATCAATAGTTGATTTTCAGACAGTCTAATAAATGCAGAAAGAGAAAGCCAGTTTTAAGTATTTTTTCTGCCAAGTGTTACCACCGTGAACAGTGGAATTTAACAATTAGAGGGAATGGTTGTTTTTAAAAGGTCATGACCATTTAGTTCCCTGAGCTGCCATGTTTCTGTTACTAAGTCTTGAGTTGGTCAAAACAGTGCCTTGCAAACATATTTAGATCCTTTAAACATTTCCGCGCTTTGGGACATTTGAACCACAAATTTTATTTTATTTTACTGGAATTCTATGTGTTAGACCAACATAAAGTGTTGCATAATTGTGAAGTGAAGGGAAAATTATGCATGGTGTTAATATACCCCTCGCTCCCTGAATTAATGGGCACTACTTTCTAGAACCACCTTTCGCTGCACTTACAGCTGCAGGCTTTTCAGATATGTCTCTACCAGCTTTGCACATGTAGAGAAATACAAAATGCATGCCTTCGTATTTAGAAAATAGCTCAAGCTCTGAAGGAGAGCATCTGTGAACATCATTTGTCAGGTATTGATACAGATTTTCAATTTGAAAAAGGTCTGGACTTCGACTATACCATACTAACACATGAATAGATTTTATTCTAATCTAATCCATTGGCTAGTAGCTCTTGCTGCATGTTTTGGGTGCCCTCTTAAAGACGAATCTCTGCTCAAGTCTCAAACCTTTCACAGCCTCTAACAGCTTTTCTTACAGGCTTATATTCAGCTCACAGCCATCATCCCATCAACTCAGAACAACGTCTATGTTCGGCAGCAAGATGCTGGTGCCACCATATTTCACAGTGGGGGTGATGTGTTTAGGGTTTCAGTGCTGTGTTAGTTTTCATCCACACATAGTCTTTTGTTTGTAGGCTACAAAACCCAACTTTGATCTCATATGACCAAAGCATATTTTTCTACTTGTTTGCTGTGTCACCTACGTAGCTTGTGCCAAGCTGCAAAGAGACTTTTTATGCCTCTCTTTGCACAATGCCTTTCTTTAGGTCAAACCTCCACAGCGGTCAGATTTGTCAAGTGCATAACTAATAGTTCTCCTAAGGACAGATTCATCCACCTAAGCTAAGGATCTCTGCAGCTCCTCCTGAATTACCATGGACCTATTGGCTTCTTCTTTGACTAATACTATCCTCTCCCAGCCTTTCAGTTTAGATAAACAGCCAATCCTTGGAAGGTTTGCAGTTGTGCCATACCCCTTCCATGTTCAGATGAAGGCTTGATCGAAGCTTTGTGAGATGTTTAATGCTTGGAATATTGTTTTATAATATAATCCTGCTTTAAACTTCTTCACAACTTTATTCCTGACCTGTCTGCTGTGTCTTCATGATGCTGTTTGTTCAGTAATGTTATGCAATGTTAGGCTATAGTATAAAAGCTGTACTTAACCAGAGACTAAATTGAACACAGGTTCTTTTTAAAATTGTGGCTGTAATGTGGCAAATTGTTGAAATGTTCAAGAGGTATGAAAACTTTTGCAAGGCACTGTATGCATCCTTATGTGTAGTGCAGAATACACATTACATGCTGGTTGTTGTACAATGCAAGTGTATGTGAGTGTGTTACCTGTTCTGGAGTTAGATCCCTTTGCTCCTGGGCGAGCATCTCGTACCCCACCATGAACTTTTTAACTGTGGCTGAACGCAGCAGAGGGGGATAGTAATGAGCATGAAGCTGCCAGTGAGAGTTGTCTTCTTTTAAATGAGGGCCAGTTGGGGCTCCTGAAGAACAAACAGAAGATAGAAAAAAGGGAGACATAAGACTGGAGACTGGCCTCATGTCAGTTACAGGCTTTGTTCATACCAACTGCTGGCTCTTAAGCTTATTGAGATGGACTGAGGTTGCCTTAAAACACTTTTCAACTTCCACAGACATCTAAAATGATGCATCATCAAATATTATCATGAATATTTGGTTAATTCATGTAGACAGCTTTGAAGGATCCAAACTCCCTAGAGTGAGGATTGGGTTTAGGAATTAAAATGCCATATCATAAATGGCAGCTGTGGTCTTCAACTATTGCCGAGGTATGGCACATTAATATTTTAGTGAAACAGTTTGTGGGGAACTTCACAGTAGTAAGCAGGTTACACATTCACTTTTAAAATAAAATATGAAGTTAAGACTTTCATAGGAAAATCTTAATGGAAGACTAATATGTGCCTGAGCCTAAAGCATAGTTTAGTTTCAGGACAATTTTCTATGTCTATAGACTACTTTATATTAAACATAAACAGGCAGTAAGCAAATTTACTCAGAGTTTCTGCTAGCTGTAACAGCACTTTTAAATAATACTGGTCTTAAAATGACTTAAAGGTAAGTGCAATATGAATTACAAAAAATAACATGTCAATCTAACAACTTCATTCATAGTTAACTTGCCTTATAATTAAAAATGCGTAGATATAACATGCCAATCTTTATGAACTCTCAAACATTACTGACTACCAGTTTAGGCCAGCTATCCAAATGCCATATGGAAGACGCATTTTTTCATGAAGAAGGGATAACAAAAGAAATTAGATTTTAATTTCCTAAAAATGCAACAAGTCAGTTATAGAAACTTTTAAAAAAATTAAATAAATAAAAAATAAAAAAACAGTGAAAGAACAAATGTGCAGATTTTTAATGTAACATAACGTAAGTGCAAATGGATTTCCGCTCTTATTTTTTAAGATGTTTCATCCAAAAGGGTTCTTCAAGAACCGAAGAGAGGCAAAACTTGTTTCTTGAAGACAAAACATGTTCAAGAAACAAGAAACAATCCAGTTGCCTTCCACTTAGACACAGGATTGTCATGTCCTGGATGACTGAGAATCTACACCAGAGTAACATATAATGTTCGGGTTCGGGTGGTACCGGCACTAGTTTGGGCTGGTGCTGGGGAGGTCGGTCTGTCTCAATCCCGGAATGAAGGGGGCCAACTCCTGGATCCGGGAGCTGGTTGCCCCTCTGGGGTATCAGTACCTGGACCTGGGAGTATAGAGAATGTATGGGGAATTTGAGTGAGTGTGCGACGTCCATTGTTGTGTGTCTTTACGTTGGTCGTGTGGGTGTGAGTGTTTTTAGGTGTACGCATGAGGGTGGGAATGTGTGATTGTGACTGTGTGCGCCTGTTTTTGTGTCAGGTTGGGTCTTGAGCTGCTCCCTGTCCTAGATCAGCTTAGACCCCCCATCAAATGTGGGGCCTATTTCCTCCCCGCCACACTCCCTGCCGGTGGTCGGTGTCTCTGCCCGCTGGTGTATTGGTGGTTCTCGGTGTCCGGAGTTGGATGCTTTGGTGTGTGCTAGCTCACTCCTGTTAGCTGCTTGCCAGGGCCTAGCCCCGCCACTGACTGTCAGACCTCTGCTTGGGGGGTGATGTGCCCCAGGGTTTCGGGTCTCTGCATCCATGGCTGGATCTGCTTTGGCGTAGACGGCTGCCAGCTGGGCCTGTGTACTCGTCACTGCAGCTCTTTGGGTCTTCTGCACTGTGGATGCTGGGTGGTTCCCCTAGGACAGTTTTCCTCCGTGTCTGTCCAAAAGGCATTTATATTGTCCATGCAGGCTGCTGCAAATTTCAGTGAAGCTGGAAGATGTAAATTTCAGACTAAGGGCTTGAACATTTCACTAGGTACAAGTTTAGGTGGTTGAAACGTGGACACAATTGGGTGGACACAGGAGGAAAGTGATCCCAAGCTTGCATCAACACTTATTTTTAAAAGACAAAAAAGAGGCTAAGATTCTGAAATAGCCCTGACCTCAACTTTAATAAAAATGTGTGCACTGTGCTTAAAGCTGGGTTTGTGCAAGGAACCCAAACAATTTTGATGAACCCTACAAACCCTTCCTTCTTCAAGAAGAGTGGTGAAATGTCCAAACAGTGTTAATGCCAAAAGCTTGTTGATGGTGAAAAATAGTGGTAAAGGGCATTTAAATTGCACGTTTATTCTCTTAGTCCTTGAACGTTCCTACCAGACCCTGATGTCCACTATTTGTAATTACATTCTTAATAATAAATAAATAAAGCTATCCATATATTAATGGGAGTATATGTATATCTCTGAGCCTGTATCTATAATTTTGATCCCATTTCAATGAGATAAAATCCACAATAAATTCAAACCTGTCCACCCAATTCTTGTTTTAAAAATGATTAAAGGTGTTGAATAATCACACCACCCCCCAAAAAGAATGGTTCCAATGACACATTAAAAGGCCAAAAATGAATATGAGAATCAAACTTCTAACTGGACCTGCACAATTTACTTTCCTGCAATCTGGCTATGAACAATTAATGATTTCAAACAAATTCTTACCAAAACAGAAGCTTTGTACTGGCACACAGAGATGACTGAATGAAAGTGGTTAGAAGACACCAAGTTTGGGGTAGCTGTTGTAGTAATATTAAATATGAGGATGGATATTGTTGCAAAAATGAATGCTCTTCTTTGTAGCAGACACCATTATTATTCTAGGTTCTACCTTTTTTAAAACGGAATGACATACCTCAATCTTTTCAGACCTTTCACTTTGACATCCTTTTGTGATAGGAAGTCATCTGATCAATCACCAGGTGAGAGTGGTTGTTCAGCAGCAGACAATTGTTTGGTTTACTTTTCATCTTTGCAACTACGCTAAATGCTAAATTCAGAGGGTCATGAAAGAAGATTTATGTTCACTAATTTGCAACAATATCATTTAAATATCTTTTGTTCCCCTACACTGATCTAATGAAAATGATCAGCAGAGTAGAAGCAGCAGTATATCTCTCTTAAAACACAATGAAAGTAAAATAAAATCCCTGGAGACATTAAAGAAAGCATTTTCTCTCGTGTCCATTTACTGACAATGGGGACTAATCAAACACAGATAAAGGAGGCTGAGGAGCAACATAAAAGAAACTAATTGATAAAGAAAGAAGGAACATAGACAAGCCTGAAGCAGACAGATAAAGAATGAGCACAGATAGAGACTCCCATTAGAAGACAATTACCCAGTTTTAAATTCTCTGGGTTTGTTTGTACATGCATGCGTATTAAGGCATGAGTGTGTTTCCCTAGACAGTCGATCATCAATTACTGCAGTAACCAGCGTGACAGAGAGAAACTCCCTGCATGTGAAGGGTGTCAGGAAATAGCAATTGCTATCCAGAAACAACATTTGACCAAAAGTCCAGTTTTCAAATTAGCATTTTGTGAAAGCTCCTGCTCTTTTGAATAATAAAGTTTACAGCCTCAAAGGTCAAATGTCATTGATGGGACATTTAACTCAGTATCGCTTAAAAAGTTCAAAAGATTATGTAAGGCTTATCTGTCCAAAAGTTTAAGACGAAGTGGATGTTGACCTTTTAAGAAGATAATGATCCAAAACACAAAAGGAAATTCTTTTTATGGCTCAACCATTAAATAATGGAGTGCTTTAGAAACGCTAGTTTTAAAAGGACGGATCATCCAAAAAGTTCAGCCAGCTGTTGCCAGAAAGTGAGCAAATGTTCAAAATGCACAGAAAAAGGCATTTTAACTATTTTTTAAAAGGAGGAACAGTAGATTTATTAAAAACATGGTTGATTAATTGGGTGAACAAGCTGCTTTTCTTATTAAGTTATTGGGACTGATCAGTAGGTATTACTACTATCCTACCAGAAAACAGTCCTGTGGCCCCTTTCAAAAAAGTGAAACAGCTAAATGTAGAAGTGGGTCGGGTGTACCTTCTGTGGAAGGAAAGAATCAAGATAACTCAGATAAAGGTAGCCAAATCAGCAAATATTGTATAAAAGGAGAGTTCCAGAACTAATTATATGTTTGATGTGTGCTTGTGACGAAAACATTGTCATCTGTACCTAAACACAAGGATTCACCCCCTCCTTCAGCAGGTGAGTGGGTGGAGCCCAGGTTGTTCTGACCATACCAACTGTGCACAACAGCAAAGCATGTCTAGTAATAAAAGTCATTTAAAAAGTGAATCCAAATACCCAACAGACAAAGAGCATGGCTAATCAAAAAAGACAAAAACAGTGTTTGTGGGAGACTGCTCTTGTGCAGCAGACCTAAAAGTAGTTTTGGCACGCGTCCATATGTGTTGGCAAATTCCTAGGAGTTGGTCAAGTTGGACATGGAAAAGCAAATCGAGCTCCTAATGAGACCATAATGACAGCAAACTTTGTGTGTGGATATGGGGGAAGGTCCAAGTATGATAAGCATGCCTCTCCTAAGCTTTAATCCATGAATTTCACAAAACACTGCAACTCCTGTGACATAATTTGTGCCTTTGAGTCTTAAACAACTAAACAGAGTATGAGACTAAAACTAAATAACCTGTCCAAAGATCACCAGACGCAAGTTTAAACCAAGATTTCTTTTTAATTTTTGATATCTGATTGAAGGAAAGAAAGTAGAGCTAAGCGTGTGTCCCTCTCATGCCCTCTGCCCTTTCAGCCAAACCACAGTTAGCATAGGACTCTATCATCTTTCCTTTTACCAACTACCTTTCATGTCGGCTAGTTTGCTGGGAGCAGGTTTCTTTAAAAGAAACTAAAGACGAAAGAAGAAAGTTAAGAGCTGTATAAAATCCACCTAGGCGGTGAGATTTAAAAAAGGTACAGCTACATTTTCTCAAACTTATATGGGATGACATGAACACAGCTTTTCAAAAATTGCCTCCATAAGAGGTTTTAAATTTGTCTGAGTTATCACTTGTCTGTGAGCCTGTGGACTAAAACAAACAGGGTTCTATCCAACCTTAATTCAATTCAGTTTATTTATATAGCGCCAATTCACAACACATGTCGTCTCAAGGCACTTCACAAAAGTCAGGAACATACATTCCAATTAATCCTAATCATTGAACAGTGCAGTCAGATTCAGTCATTTATTCAAATTGGATATTAACAGGAAGAAACCTCCAGCAGAACCAGGCTCAATGTGAGCGGCCATCTGCCACGACTGACTGGGGGTTTGAGAGAACAGAGCAGAGACACAAGGAAAACAAAGAAGCACTGATCCAAGAGTCCTTTCTATGGGAAGGAAAAGTAAATGTTAATGGATGTAGCTCCTTTAGTCATTTCACCTAGAAAGAAAGAACAGATAACTCTGAGCCAGTTTTAGGTTAGAGTCTGAAAGAGTCTGAAAGAGAGCACATAGAGTTAGTCACAGTAAAAGCTCAGTCAACTGCCATGTCTAGGAGAGAGAAAGGGTTAAACACTGAAAGACAGGGCCATGTGGATCATCGGTAGAGGGTGAGCATTAAGTTGTTGCCAGCAGAAGCTTGGACGATACCCCTCTCCAGAAAGGTGTCACAGGTAGACACAGAGTCAGGCCAGGTGTAGCTTCTAGGAAGAGAAAAGAGAGAACAAAGTTAAAAGCTGAAATAACAGCAAATAATACAAAATTGGAGAGTAGTGTAGCGAAGAGGGTGAAAGTGGTCATTATGTCCTCCAGCAGCCTAAGCCTATAGCAGCATAACTACAGAGATAGCTCAGGATAACCTAAGCCACTCTAACTATAAGCTTTATCCAAAAGGAAAGTTTTATGCCTAGCCTTAAAAGTAGACAGTTTGTACATCTAGAGCCCACTGATGGTCATTGTTATACTAATGTTGGGACCTAGCCATGGATTTCAACATTAAACTCCGGTACAAACTCTTCTGGAACTTTCAAAATAAATTGCATTAACCCACTTCCAGCACAGCCAGGAAACGGGATAACTGCGGACTTCCTGTGACGTCACTGTTCAAATAAAAGCACCGCTCTTGCTACATCCTGCCTCTTCCACACCGGCGTTCATCGGGATAGGGGAGGCACAAGCGCGCTAATGTCTCTTTGCTGGCAAACAGGCATAAACTCTTCAAACTGGATCCAAGGGTGTCATACGATCATCGATCATATGCACTAAGTTAAGTACTGATGAATTACTGTTGAAAGAATCCAGTATTCATTCATAAAAAGGGGTAAATTAAGGTATAAGCATTGCTTACTTTCTCTCTGAGGCCTGCAGAAGCAAACTGTCCCAGAGATGTCCCCAGTAGAGACGCTGTCTCTACAAGCCGAGTGAAGCGGTTTTCCCTGCCTGAGAGAAGGACAACAAGTAGCCGCATCACCGTGGTAACGTGCAGTTTGGTCGGCCCGACAGAGCAGCCACCAGCCACTGCTTTGGAGGTTAGCTGGAAGCTAACCCATTGTTCACAGAGCTCTCTTCACACTTCGTCGTCGCCTGGACAACTCCTCAGCATGGTTCATGAGGTTAGGTTTTGGGCAGCGAGTAATAGAGAGATATTTAGAATGAAATGATCTGAACGTCTTTCATTTTATGAAGTTTGGTTTTGTTTGTGTGAAACTGCTATCTTGGTGCTAGCAGGCTATCTGCTCAGCACACATGCTCAGCTTTGTGTTCTGTGTTCTTAAAGTTAAGACAAACTTTATTTAAAGGGGTGATTTTAAACACAGAAGGTCTGCTATAACGCGCCGTCCGCGCTCATGCATTTTAACCCTTTTACCTAACGGTATTTTAAAGGTGTGTGTTTGATTCTGGTGCTAAGCTATCAGCTTCCTTTGTTAGCTTTCACTGCTAACAAGCTAAGAACACGTGCTTGCCTGCTAGGGAATATTTAACAGAAAGGTTGTTAGTTTTCAAGCTAGTGAATAGTCGTCCCTAAACATTATTTTACTAAATCTGATAACTAAGTAAACACCATTAAGCCCCATTTCTCCAGAAAGATTTGTCTCTTTTCCAAAATATTCCCTTAATAATATTTCTTTAAATATTATTTTAATAAATAAAGGCAGCTAATGAAACACCGTTGAGAATTAGTCATCCAGAAGGTTGGTTTTATTCAGCAGATCATTCTTTAAAACATTATTTTATTAAAAATAATATTTCATCTGATCTTACATTGTGAATGGTTGTCTAAAGGTGTGCTGATTATTGTCTAAGTTAGTTCCAAGACTAACTTGACTTCATTTCAGATTCTTCAAGATAATCCTTGGTTCTCAAACATAAATAACATTGCATGGTAATGTTGCATCACTCTTTTGGTCATGGTTTTCAATCATCTTTAATCAACTTGTTTATATTGTACATAGCCCATTAGTCTTTGTTATTCTTTAATTCTGCTTGGTAGTTTAGTTGGATTGTTTTAGCATAGTAAAGAGTTTGTTGATTGAAATATGTTTGACTTTGAGTTGGCTTATTTTTGTTAATAAATTCTTGTATTTTAAGAAATTGTGTGAATTCATTCCATGTGTGTACAGAGTTTTGCTGTTCAATAATGTCAGAGCTTGGCTCGCACCTTTCTTTTTGTCCTAATACCATCGCCTTACTGGGCTGGTATTCACAGGACAACCTTTAACAGACCGAAATATGATTTGATAAAATATTAATATTAAATAATACTTTCAGATTCATAATCACAACACTAAAAACTACAACGATTGGGATACATCTCTCTTTCAGATTGATTATAACTATTGGAAAAGAGAGGGGGTCATACAGGTAGCAGAAATCGAGGGTGTGGTTGCACCTCAACCATAACTGAGCCGGTTTAGGCTAAACCTGACTCCCCCTAACTCCATCCAACAGGGAGGGAAGTAGACGAAGGTAAAATAAGGAAGATAGCTCAGGATAACCTAAGCCAATCTAACTATAAGCTTTATCAAAAAGGAAAGTTTTAAGCCTAGCCTTAAAGTAGACAGGGTGTCTGCCTCACGGACTAAAAAATGGGAGCTGGTTCCACAGGAGAGGAGCCTGATAACTAAAGGATCTGCCTCCCATTCTACTTCTAGAGACTCTAGGAACCACCAGTAAACCTGCAGTCTGAGAACGAAGTGCTCTGTTAGGACGTATGGAACAATCAGATCTCTGATGTTTTGATGGAGCTAAATCATTAAGGGCTTTATATGTGAGAAGGAGAATTTTTAATTCTATTCTGATTTAACAGGGAGCCAATGAAGGGAAGCTAAAGTAGGGGAAATATGATCTCTCTTTTTAAATTTTCATCAGAACTCTTGCTGCAGCATTTTGAATCAGCTGAAGGCTTTTAACTGCATTTTGTGGACATCCCGATAGTAAAGAATTACAATAGTCCAGCCTTGAAGTAACAAATGCATGGACTAGTTTTTCAGCGTCACTCCTGGACAGGATATTTCTAATTTTGGCAATGTTCCGGAGGTGAAAGAAGGAAATCCTAGAAACCTGTTTAATATGGGATTTAAATGACATGTCCTGGTCAAAAATAACACCAAGGTTTTTTACTTTATTATCGGAGGTCAATTTAATGCCATCCAGGTTAAGTGATTGACTAACCAGTTTCTTTTTTAAAGACTCCGGTCCAAAGACAACAACTTCTGTCTTGTCTGAATTTAGAAGCAGAAAATTTAAAGTCATCCAAGTTTTTATATCTTCAAGACATGCTTGTAGTCTATCTAACTGGTTGGGCTCATCAGGATTCATGGATAAGTAAAGCCGAGTATCATCAGCGTAACAGTGAAAGTTTATTCTATGCTGCCTGATAATTTGACCTATTGGAAGCATATATATAGTAAAGAGAATTGGCCAAAGTACTGAACCCTGTGGTACTCCACAATTAACCCTGGAGTTTAAAGATGATTTATCATTTACATGAACAAACTGGAATCTGTCAGACAAATAAGATTTAAACCAGCCTAGCGCTGTTCCCCTGTATCCCTACAGCATGTTCCAGCCTTTCTAAGAGAATATTGTGATCGACTGTATCAAATGCAGCACTGAGATCTAAGAGGACAAGTACAGGCACAAGTCCATTATCTGAGGCCATAAGAATATCATTAGTGACTTTCAGCAGAGCTGTTTCAGAGCTATGATGAGCTTGGAAGCCTGACTGAAACTCTTCAAACAGGTCATTGCTGTGTAAATGCTCACACATTTGATTAGCAACTATTTTCTCAAGAATTTTAGATAAGAATGGAAGATTGGATATAGGTCTGTAATTTATTAATTCATCTCGATCAAGCGAAGGTTTCTTAAGTAAAGGTTTAATTACAGCTACCTTAAAAGCTTGTGGTACATATCCATTTACTAAGGATAAATTAATCATATCTAAAATGGGACTGGTAATCAGAGGAAACACTTCCTTAAATAATTTGGTTGGGATTGGGTCTAACATACAAGTTGAAGGTTTAGATGAAGCTAACATTTCTGATAACTCAGGAAGCTCCACAGGATCAAAGCAGTCCAAACACAGATCAGGTTCTACAGTTACTTCCAATGTTGTCTCACTTGCTGAGGATGAAGTAATCATCTTCGGAGTATAACAAAGATTTTCTTTTTAAAAGAATCAATTTTTTTTTAGGAAGAATCCATAAAGTCATGACTGCTGAGAGCTAAGGGAATGGGTTTTTTCAACAGAGCTATGACTCTGTGTAAGTTTAGCAACTGTACTAAAGAGAAACCTAGGATTTTCTTGTTCTCTTTCTATTAAGGATGAGAAAAAAGCTGTTTCTAGCTTGGTGAAGTGTCTTTTTAAAACAACGTAGGCTATTTTTTCCAGATTAAGTAGGAGTCCTCTAGGTGTGTAGAGCGCCATTTTCTCTCCAATTTTTTAAATTGTGCTTTAAAATACGCAGCTCTGAAAATTTAAAACCCGGGGGTAGCCTCCTATGAACATTACCTTTTTTTTTCCAAGGGGGCGCATTGTCTAATGCACCCCGCAATGATGAAGTAACACTATGAAACAGAGAATCAATTTGTGAAGGGGGAAAAAACAAAACTATTGCCCTCCACGGTTTTTTTTGGATAATAAGGAAAACAAAAGTGGGGAACAGATTCTTTAAAGGTTGTTTTAGCATCGTCTGATAATGATCTACAGGGGTTTGGACAATGAAAATGAAAAACCCCGTCATTTTTGTTGGGGGGTTCAGGCTAAAGTGGACCACCTGGTAGCCAGTCTTCATTGATTGCACATTGCACCAGTAAGAGCAGAGTGTCAAGGGTTAATTAGCAGGGAAGAGACCCTTTTTCTCAAAAAATTGAAATGCACACAACATTAGGGGGACATACCAGAGTTTTTAAAAGAGGACAAATTGTTGTGCACGTCTTGCTGGCGCATCTGTGACCAGGGGCCCAAGTCTTTGTGATGTATCAAGAGCCACGGTATCCAGGGTAATGTCAGCATACCACCAAGAAGGCGAACCACATCCAACAGGATTTTAACTGTGGACGCAGCTTTCTGAAAGGGATGTTCGGGTGCTAACCCCGGGTGTATCCCCAAAAACATAAAACCACGGCTGTCCAAATCACGGAGAATTAAATGTGCACCTCATCTCTCCTGTTTCCCCCCAAACTGTCCCTCGGGGGCTCCACAGGGTCATATACATGGCCGGCTGCTATAGCCAAAAACCTTTGGTCCCTCAGGCCAATGCCCAACGTCGGTTTAAATGGTGCAAGGAGCGCAAATCTTGGGCTGTGGAAAATTGAAACATGTATTGTTCTCTGATGAGTCCACCTTTACTGTTTTCCCCCACGGGGAGAGTTAAAGGTGGGGAACCCCAAAGAAGCGTACCACCCAGACTGTTGCATGCCCCAAGGGGAAGCATGGGGGGGGACGGATTTTGGGCTGCCATATCATGGCATTCCCTTTGGGGCCAAAACTTGTGCTAGATGGCGCATCACTGCCAAAGGACTACCGAACCATTCTTGAGGACCATGTGCATCCAATGGGTTTAAACATTGTATCCTGAAGGCGGGGCCGTGTATCAGGATGACAATGCACCAAAAACACAGCAAGACTGGTGAAAGATTGGTTTTGATGAACATGAAAGTGAAGTTTTAAACTCTCCCATGGCCTGCACAGTCACCAGATCTAAATATTATTGAGCCACTTTGGGGTGTTTTGGAGGAGCGAGTCAGGAAAGGTTTTCCTCCAGCAGTATCACGTAGTGACCTGGCCACTATCCTGCAAGAAGAATGGCTTAAAATCCCTCTGACCACTGTGCAGGACTTGTATATGACATTCCCAAGACGAATTGATGCTGTATTGGCCGCAAAAGGAGGCCCTACATCATACTAATAAATTATTGTGGTCTAAAACCAGGTGTTTCAGTCTCATTGTCCAACTACTGTACTATAATGAAATTTTCTTTTAGGTGTGGAGTACTCGGTTAAATTAAACTCAAAGGTTATTAAAAAATGGTCAGACAGGACAGGGTTATGAGAAAATATTGTTATGTCTTTACACTCAATGCCATATGTCAGCACAAGGTCCAGAGAATGAAGACAAAGGTGGGTAGGTTTGTTAATGTTTTGAGCAAAGCCAATTGAGTCTAAGATAGTATTACAGGCTATATTTAGGCCATCACTTTCAGCGTCAACATGAATGTTAAAATCCCCCACTATAATAACCTTATCTGTTTTTAACACTAAATCAGATAAAAGGTCTGAAAACTGATCTAAAAATTGAGAGTAAGGGCCTGGTGGACAGTACAAAACAACAAACAGAAGTGGTTTTAGTGCTAAGGATTAAATATTCAAAAGAGTTGTAGCTATTTATTGCCTGGGACTAGTCAATAAATCGGACTGAAAGATGGTTGCTTCTCCTCCTCCTCGCCCAGTATTTCGAGGAATGTGAAAATTTAAATAATTAGTAGGAGTTGACTCATTTATAGTAACATAATCCTTTTGCTGCAGCCAGGTTTTGTGAGGCAAAATAAATCAATCTGATTGTCACAAATCAGGTCACTAACTAGCAAAGTCTTTGAAGAGAGAGATCTTATGTCCAGTAAGCCACATTTAATTGTTTTATTTTTCTTTTTAGTCTGAGTTGTGTTTATTTTTATTAGATTTTCTCGTTTTAGATTATTTTTTATTATTTCTATTCAATTTTGGCCGTGGGCGAGACACTGTCTTAATAGGGTAATGGGGTGAGTAGCAGTACAGAAGCTGCGGAGGAGTGTTAAACTACGACCCTGCTTCCGGGTCAAACCCGGGTTGTCAGATTTTTGGAAAACAATAAATTCGGCCCAGATTCCTAAAAGAAAGGCTGCTCCACCCAAGGGGTGGATGCCGCCTCCGGATCAACCGGGTTTTTCCCCCCAAATTTCGCCAATTATCAATGTACCCCAACACGTTTTCTGGACACACCTAACACCCACGGTTGAATGAAGCATGCGGCTTAAACATTCTCACGGGTTTAGATGGGGGAGGGGACCAGAGAAAATTACGGGTCCGCATTGTTTTGGCAATTTACACACCGAAGCAACACAATTGGGGACCCCGATTGACGTAACCAGGTTCATTCCCGGCCCCGTTTAAAATAACAATCTTACTTATTTACCTTAACCTTCCCCCAGCAGTTTCGGGTAGGTTTTAAATTCCCCTTTTCGGGCCCCCCCCTGGCAGACATTTGACTATGGTCGCGGGTGTCTCTATTTGCACGTTTCTACTATGGAACTCCGGGTTTCCCAGATTTGGCTTCTCGGGCGGGTTTTTTGTCCTGAGGGGGGAAAAAATTTTTTAAAACGCAGATGGGTTGGTGTGCTTTGGGCGGGGATCTAGGACTTGCTTTTCTACTACCGTCCCCCCCGGGCCTGGGGCCCCCGGGCTGGCGGGGGGGGCTCTGCTGAGGACTGCTACGGGGGCTACCCTCGGGGGCCCCGCGCTAGCTAAGGGGCCTCGGGTACCTGGTTTTTTCAAAAGCCAAAACCCCCGGGGGGTCCAATTCCGCACCCTCCCTCCAAAGCCAAAAAATTTCACATTTTTACACGTACCATTATACTAAAGGGGGCAGAGAAATAACTGAACTCTGCGAGACAGGGGAAAAGGAGGGGAAATCAGATAGAGAAACACAAACGGGGAGCCTGGTGGGTTAAAGCTAAAGCTAAGCAGCGACCCCTTTCCCCACAAAAAAAACGTGTAAAACACGGAGAGTCCCCCCCAAAAGTTAAAAACAGCAACGAAAGTATTTTTTTTAATTGCTTATGTTTAGAAAAAAGTAAGGAAAATCTCAGTAGAAAAAATCAAACAAACAGAGGCCCCTTTACACCCAAACAAACCACCCAAATGCAAAAAGGAAAATGACGAATACGCCTAAACCCCTAAACCCTTTCAGGTTAAATTTGATCCATGATGCTCACATACCATTTTCAACAAGACTGTCAATGGAAGATGAAAAGGACCATGAAATACCCCTAATTCAGAGTCTGCTACTCTCCATAAGAAGTAGTTGTTAAAAAAAGGTCAAGACAAGTTTAATGCCATATAGTCAACTATGGCCACATCATGGCAACAAGGTATGGTAAACAACAGGGCTAATTTAAAATATCAAATAAACACATAAAATTCCCAGACAGTTATAAGATAAATAGGATTCTTTAAATGATTATATAATAAAAACACATAAGGCACCACCACATAAATCTTTTGTTAAAAACTTCCAAACTAAATTCCTTTAACATCACATATTTTTATTAAACCCAAACCCAAAACAAGATTCTCCCCCGGAGATTTAAGCTTTAAAAACATAAGCAGTGTCTCTTGACCTAGTAAAAGCATAAAATGTCCCCCTAAATCCCAGTTTTTGGGCCTTGGATAGATTATTGATCTTCCAATTTCAAAAAGTTTCTTATTCATATGCATTCATCACACACCCAATTTATGTCAGATATAAGATCCCGGTTTAGTATGCAAGACTGGGATTGGACATGTGGTGCGTAGTGAGTCAGAGTAAGAAATGTTACTCCGACGTGCACTCTGGTGTATATTCCTAAATGAGTGACTATTCTTTTCTTTTTGTCAAAGTTCTTGTAAGGAAATCTTAATCAGAAGGTCAGAACTCAAAGAAAACTAGAAATTTACAATATCCAGTAAAAGCCTGCTCTGTGCATCTCTAATCATATTTAATTTAACAAACAATGAAACTTGGGTAATGAAACTACAGCACTTATGCAAGTCCATAAGTAATCACGATGTTAATGTGTTTCCTAACATAAAACTGAAAAAGCTCAAAGCAGCTCTCCCCTTTTTTGGATACTTTATTATTCAAATATGCAAAAGAACATGTAGCAGTTTCAGTCTCTGCACCACTGCTTGATCTGCGGTAAAAGTCTGGAATTACACCACAAGTGAGTGCCCTTTACGTGTGAGACCTCCTGTTTTACATAAGAGAGAGCTTTCTTAATGCATCAAATATCCCAGTGTGTCTGGGTGTGCATTGAAGTGGTAATACAGCGAGTATGAGGGTGACATCAAAGATGAGAGGGTTCTCATATAATTTATTAGGGCAGCATTGATTGAAATGCAACAAAGGTTATCCAACCCCTGAAAGATGTACGCTGCACCTTAACTCATATCTTTCCATGACATCTGACGGGTAAATACATATTCATATGTGATGCTTGTGTTGCATGATGGCTGCTTTTGCAAAATTATCTTTGAGTGGAGACTGATGAAACATGAGGATGTAGAGAGAAATCCTCCTCATGTTAAACTATATTGATCTGACAGTGTTTGTGCATATCTTATGATAAATGATGAGGGGAGAAAATAATATGAGGGAAAGAAATAACAAATAAAAAGAAGGTGATGGGAAAACATGATGATATGAAAGAAATAATTTCTGCTGCTTGTGTAGCTAAAATAACAGCTGGATATGAAGAGTATTGAGAAGTGGAGCTGAAGGATTTTGAGCTGAAAACCTGCAGGGCATGACTGGCACAAATTTAAAACACCTATTTTGTTTGATCATCTTTCTCCTGGTTAATTTCATAGCATTGGTAGTACATTAAAATTGTAGCTGTAAAAAGAAAACTCCTTCACAGTATTGATTATAACAAATGAATGTGCTCTCTAAGGCTACTGTATGTGGTTCATTTTTAGGTTTCAATTAGAGTGAGAGAAACCTAAAGTTGGCCTGTTATGTTTGTCGCTGCAAATCTGCAAATCAGATTCACTGATCCGTCCAAAAAAAAAAATAAAATCACATATTTAATTTGTAACATCTTTTTAGCAGTCTGTTAAATTATTTTTAAAACGACCAAACAGCACATAGTTTAGATAGTTTCTTGATTCTATTTGTCTTACCGTGCCAGCCCATTGAGTACGGGAAAGAAACTTCAAAGAGGTTGTCGTACTTGGTCAGTAGTTGCTTCATAATGGCTGCCAGACCTGACAAACACCAAGACAGGAACAGGAAAAAAATAAAATAAATAAAAAAATATGGAATTTGAATTGGAAGAGCAAATAATATTGCACAAAGAGGAGTAGCGAGGAATAAACTTTCAGGTTATCAGATATGTCAATCTGACCATACTATTTGTGGAAATAAAAGTTTAAACGGACCATCAGATTAAGAGACGTAATTGACAAAATGTCACAAATACATGTTAATAATAAATAGGTTATAGGACCCCATACTTGATCAAGATAATATTCTTAACCCGGTGGTTAACATGAACACAGGGGTTTGATCTTTTACCTACAAAAGATCCTTTGCTCTAGGTCACTTCAAATGTCATTGTAAGGCGTTTTAGGTTTAATTCAATTCAATTCAGTTTATTTATATAGCACCAATTCACAACACATGTCGTCTCAAGGCACTTCACAAAAGTCAGGTACATACATTCCAATTAATCCTAACCATTGAACAGTGCAGTCAGATTCAGTTATTTATTCAAATTGGATAAAAAGTTTTTCTATCTAAGGAAACCCAGCAGATTGCATCGAGTCAGAGACTTGTAGCAGTCACTTCTCCTGGATGAGCATGTAGAGACAGTGGACAGTCACTGGCGTTGACTTAGCAGCAATCCCTCATACTGAGCATGCATGCATGACGACATGTGACAGTGGAGAGGAAAAACTCCCTTTTAACAAAAGAAAGAAAACCCCCCCAGAACCAGGCTCAGTGTGAGCGCCCATCTGCCCGACCGACGGGGGTTGAGAGAAAAAGAGCAGAGACACAAAGAGAACAAAGAAGCACTGATCCAGGAGTACTTTCTATGGGAAGGAAAAGTAAATGTTAATGGTTGTAGCTCCTTTAGTCGTTTCATCTAGAAAGAAAGAACATATAAACTCTGAGCCAGTTTTCAAGGTTAGAGTCTGAAAGAGAGCACATAGAGTTAGTCACAGTAAAAGCTCAGTCAACTGCCATGTCTAGGAGAGAGAAAGGGTTAAACACTGAAAGACAGGGCCATGTGGATCATCTGTAGAGGGTGAGCATTAAGTTGTTGCCAGCAGAAGCTTGGACGATACCCCTCTCCAGAAAGGTGTCACAGGTAGACACAGAGTCAGGCCAGGTGTAGCTAGCTGAAATAACAGCAAATAATGCAAAATTGGAGAGTAGTGTGAGAATGTAGCGAAGAGGGTGAAAGTGGTCATTATGTCCTCCTGAAGCCTAAGCCTATAGCAGCATAACTACAGAGATAGCTCAGGATAACCTAAGCCACTCTAACTATAAGCTTTATCAAAAAGGAAAGTTTTAAGCCTAGCCTTAAAAGTAGACAGGGTGTTTGCCTCACGGACTAAAACTGGGAGCTGCTTCCACAGGAGAGGAGCCTGATAACTAAAGGATCTGCCTCCCATTCTACTTCTAGAGACTCTAGGAACCACCAGTAAACCTGCAGTCTGAGATTGAAGTGCTCTGTTAGGAACATATGGAACAATCAGATCTCTGATGTATGATGGAGCTAGATCATTAAGGGCTTTATATGTGAGGAGGAGAATTTTAAATTATACTCTGGATTTAACAGGGAGCCAGTGAAGGGAAGCTTAAATAGGAGAAATATGATCTCTCCTTTTAATTTTCATCAGAACTCTTGCTGCAGCATTTTTAATCAGCTGAAGGCTTTTAACTGCATTTTGTGGCAATCCTGATAGTAAAGAATTACAATAGTCCAGCCTTGAAGTAACAAATGCATGGACTAGTTTTTCAGCGTCACTCCTAGTTTAACAGCCTCTTATCCCATGCAGACTGCATCGTAGAATCTCCAGGATATGAATTGTTTTATAAAATCAAAGTGCAATATTTAGAAGAATCTTCTCTGAATATTTACTTGTTAATTCAGAAGTCCACAAAAAATGGAAGTGATCAATTAATAGTAGCCTAAAATATTGACTTAATGTTACCCTGGGGGTTATAGCGTTCTAGGATTTCCTTCGTTCACCTCTGGAACATTCCCAAAGGTAGAAATATCCTGTCCATGTGACACTAAAGAACTAGTCAATGCATTTGTTTCTTTAAGGCTGCACTATTGTAAATCTTTAATATCAGGAAGTCCGCAAAATGCAGTTAAAAGCCTTCAGCGGATCCAAAACGTTGCAGCAAAAGGTTTGAAGAAAATTAAAAAGAGAGATTATATTTGTCCTATTTTAGCTTCCCTTTATTGTCTCCCTGTTAAATCCTGAATATAGTTACAAATTATCCTTCTCACATGTAAAGCCCTTAATAATCAAGCTCCATCATGCATCAGAGATCTGATTGTTCCGTCTTTGCCCTAACTGAGCATTTTGCTCTCAGGCTGCAAGTTTACAGGTGGTTCCTAGAGTTTTTGGAGGTTTCTTTCTGTTAAAGGGGAGTGTTCCTTTTTACTGTCACTACATGCATGCTCAGTATGAGGAATGCCACTGTTGCCAATGCGAGTGACTGTCCACTGTCGCTACATGCTCATCCAGGAGGAGTAAATGCTGCAAGTCACTGAGTCGATGCAATCTGCTAGGCTTCCTTGGATGGAAAACTTTTCTTTTTTAACATTTTTTGTAGCAGTACTGGCCTTTATTTTTGTTAGTTTTCCAAAGTAGTTGTCTGGAGAGAGGAGGAAGACATGCAATATAGGTCTCCGGGGTTGGGACTCCCCCGACGAAGCCATCTTGGGTTCTGGATGGGGGTTTTGCGAGGACTGAGACCTCCGTATATGGGTCGCATGCTCTATCGCTTAGATAGAAAACTTTCTAACCAATTTGAATAATAATCTGAATTTTAATGAATTGTTTGATAACTATAATGAATTTGGAAGGAAGGAAGTAAGGAAGGAAGGAAGGAAGGAAAAAACATGGAAAAAAGCACACATGGAAGGAAATGAATGAAGCAAACAAGGGAGGAAGGAAGGGAGGACACAGAAAAAAATCAAAGGAAGCACACAAGAAGGGAATGGAGGTAGACACAAAGAAGAAAAGAGAGAAGGAAGGACACAAGAAGGGAATAGAGGTAGGTCACAAAGTAGAAAGGATGAAAGGAAAAACAGGGTAAGACAAAAGGATGAAAGGAGCGAAGAAAAGCGGAAAAGACACAAGTTCATCCTTTTAGCTGACAGAGGGACTGGAGAAGTAGAACCACGGAGAAGAAATGCATGTGGTTCAGAGAAAATAAATATCTGCATTTGACACAGGGTAGGTACTTGCTTTTCCTGTTATATCAAGATGGTTACAGTGTTGAGAGCTGAGGGATTAGAGGTGGTTGCATAATTTTAAATTTGTTCTTTTCCTCCCAAACGTTGCGCCTTTAATTAATAATAGGTGTTAGAACTCCAATTCTGAGCCATAAAACTCCTTTTAACTCCGGTAAACATTTGATTAGGTTACATTTTTAATCATCACAGGCATTATCTTATTATCTAAATTTTTAATTTCTAATTCATAAAACTTCCTCTTTTATTTTTAATAGGTTTGTAGAGAATCTGCATTAGTATGCTTGTTTCTGCCTTTCTGCTCCTTTTTAATTATCTGAAATATTACAAAATAGATATTATTTTGATTAAAAGATAAATAAAAACCTTGATTGCATGTAATATTAACCCATGGGTGGTTTTGTTATCATCTTTAATTGAAGAGCAATTATCTTTGATTAATACTAAATAATAATCATAATAATAATAATCTAAGAAATATACAGAATCTATTTGTGACAATAAATGTGTGATGAAATTTGTTGAATGGGAAGGAAATAATTTTTACTTCAGACAGATTTTTTAAAATTATGAGACTTTTTTATTTATGTACATTAAAATAGCTCAGTAATGCTGCAAATCTGCACCTATTTTATCAAGGTCAAATAAAGTGTGCTGAAGTTCTATAATAGGTCAGCACCCCTATTTTCTTTGGAGAATTCACAAGAGAAGGGTATACAAACTAGATGGAATAATGTTAGAAATTATAACATTAGATAGAGAAGCAGATAAGCTGTTATCTGGTTTTTGCCGATTTTTAGGTGGATCTTATCATAACTGCAAAGTAGGAAACAAAAAAATCTGATACGTTTCGATCAGTAAACAAACCATACCTAAGCACTGCCAACTTGTGCTGACAACAGCACTCTTTCATGTAGCTGCTGTTACTGAGTAAAGACTAAAAGTTAGCCATTTTCAGTATCAGTATGACATTCAAAATAAAGTCAAAGGATGCACAGAGATGTACGAAGCTACTTAAAAAGGAAACTCTATTTTCCATAAATTTTCAAAGCATGTTGCAGCTTATTCATACTCTAAAAGAGTGAAACCTTTAGGAGATACGTAAAGGCTAAACAGTAACGGAAATCAGCACATGCCAACTTAATATTTTCAGTAAGATATAGGGTTCATGTGGTTTACAAACAACTACTTTGTTTTAAATTACATTAATGTCAAAATGATCCATAGGATTTTTGTTCTGATGTAACTAAAGTTTTTTTTTTATAAAACAGCTATAAACATCTCTATATGTAATTAAGTCAGTGTGTTAAAAAAAATTAAGTTTTCTCTCTTTAAAAAGCTTAAACGCAACATGAATGAACATTATTAAAACCTTTGATCAAACAGTTATTTCCTCAGTCACCTTAGCTAGATCCTAATCACCTTCTTGCTCTCTCAGACACTCGCTCTTTCAGTACTTTTACACACATTCACACACAGGTTTTGGGCCCCATAAAAAGCAGTGGGTCCTCACAACATAGTATGTGTTGGAAAAATGCCCCTTACACTGTAACAGATGCTAGAACACACACACATACTCTCTTGTGTTACTCTATGTTGTGAGGACCTTGCATTGACTCTCATTGACTTCCATTGATTTCCATTCATTTTCAACCCTTTCTAAAGCCTAACCCTGACACTACCCCTAAACCTAATCATTACCAGTGAGTCTAACCTTAACTCAATTCACACCTTAGTCCTAAACCTAACCCCTAGCAAAACAAGTGAGGACAATGACTCACTGTTGGCTCCCTGTTAAATCCAGAATAGAATTTAAAATTCTCCTCCTCACATATAAAGCCCTTAATGATTTAGCTCCATCATACATCAGAGATCTGATTGTTCCATTTGCTCCTAACAGAGCACCTTCGTTCTCAGACTGCAGGTTTATGGTGGTTCCTAGAAATCTCTAGAAGTAGAATGGGAGGCAGATCCTTTAGTTATCAGGCTCCTCTCCTGTGGAACCAGCTCCCGGTTTTAGTCCATGAGGCGGACACCCTGTCTACTTTTAAGGCTAGGCTTAAAACGTTCCTTTTTGATAAAGCTTATAGTTAGATTGGCTTAGGTTATCCTGAGCTATCTTCCTTCTTTTTTACCTCCGTCTTCTTCTCCCCTTGTTGGATGGAGTAAGGCGGAGTCAGGTTAACCATAACTGAGCCGGTTTAGGCTGAGGTACAAACACACCCTCCATTTCTGCTACCTGTATGACCCCCTCTCTTTTCCAATGGTTATGGTCAATCTGACAGAGAGAGGTATCCCAATCGTTGTGGTTTTTATATAACAATGGCCATCAGGGGCTCTAGATGGACAAACCGTCTATTTTTTAAGGCTAGGCTTAAAACTTTCCTTTTTTTGATAAAGCTTATAGTTAAAGTGGCTTGGTTTTACCGGGCTATCTGTGTAGTTATGCTGCTATAGGCTTAGGGGTGCAAAGGACATAATGACCACTCCCCCCTTTCGCTACATTCTCACACTACTCTCCATTTTTGAATTATTTGCTGTTATTTCAGCTTTTAACTTTGTTCTCTCTCTTTTCTCTTCCTAGAAGCTACACCTGGCCTGACTCTGTGTCTACCTGTGACACCTTTCTGGAGAGGGGCATCATCAACAACTTGACAACAACGTAATGATCAACCTCTACCGATGATCCACGTGGCCCTGTCTTTCAGTGTTTAACCCTTTCTCTCTCCTAGACATGGCAATTGACTGAGTTTTTACTGTGACTAACTCTATGTGCTCTCTTTCAGACTCTAACCTTAAAAACTGGCTCAGAGTTTACTGTTCTTTCTTTCTAGGTAAAACGACTAAAGGAGCTACATCCATTAACATTTACTTTTTCCTTCCCATAGAAAGTACTCCTGGATCAGTGCTTCTTTGTTCTCTTTGTGCCTCTGCTCTGTTTCTCTAACCCCATCGGGCTGGGCAGAAAGGCCGCTCACACTGAGCCTGGGTTTGCTGGAGGATTCTTCCTGTTAAAAAAGGGGGTTTTTCCTCTCCACTGTCGCTACATGCATGCTCAGTATGAGGGATTGCTGCAAAGTCAACGCCAGTGACTGTCCACTGTCTCTATATGCTCATCCGGGAGGAGGGAACGCTGCAAGTCACTGACTGGATGCAATCTGCTGGGTTTCCTTAGACAGAAAAACTTTTTATCCAGTTTGAATAAATAACCAACTCTGACTAGGATTAATTGGAATGTATGTACCTGACTTTTGTGAAGTGCCTTGAGACGATATGTGTTGTGAATTTGCGCTATATAAATAAACTGAATTGAAATTGAATGACAAACGGTTCTCACTTTGCTGGAGAAATACGAAAAATAGTCTTCACTCAGCCACAAAAACAGGAGCGCACACACACACAAACTTACTCTCTCTCTCCTCCTCTGTCAGTTCATTGATTCTGAGGACATGTCGTCGTGGTAACAGCAATGTCTGGTACGGCCACGTTGCCCAATATGGCACCACAACCAGCCAATCAGAATTCTCCACCACCACACGTTCCTAAGAGAACAGAAACATTAAAATATTATTAGAATGTGGATTGAAACACAATTAAATTTTTTTCAAAGTTATGTAAGTTTTTTAAGTGTTTTAAACAAAAAGCAATGTGTTCTCTAAGATACTTCAACCCCAAACGTGAAGAATAAACAGCAGAATTCAGTCCTAAATGTGGCATATTAATGACACCTCAACACTGCTTCCTGAACCTTAGGCTTTTAGAAGAAAATTTTAAAATCAAATAGATTTTGCATCTCAATTCAAAAAGCACAGAGTTGCTGCAATTTCTGAACACACACCAAACTTAATCTGCCATACTTAAAAGCTTTTAGCAAAACACCCAAAAACCATTTAGTCACACAGGATTAAGAGAGTCTGTGAACATCTACTTTTAATCTTTTAATTTAGTTTTTAACAGTTTACTGGGCCATTCTCACACATAAATGTATACTGATCAAACAATTCTGTTGTAGCTGTGTATTTAGGGTGCCAGTTGTGCTGGAAGCTGAACCTTCCAGGATTTCCCTGTATTTAGCTCTATCCATCCTCCTATCAACTATGATCAGCTTCTCTGTTGAAGACATGATACCGCCACCACCATGATTCCATATAGGATTTTGTTTAGGGAGATTACAGTTTAATATCTCTGCAGCTCCCCAAAGGTTACCATGAGTCTCTTGGTTGCTTCACTAATTAGATGTTCAGAGGTAAGAATATTATTTTATAATCCAACCCTGCTGTAGACATCTTCACAACTTTATCCCTGAAATGTCTGCTGTGTTGCTCGACCTTCATGATTCTGTTTGTTCACTAACGTTCTCTAACAAACCTATGGAAGCTTCACAGGACAGCTGAATTTGTAATGAGATTAAATTAGGTGATTTCTGAGAGCAATTAGTTGCATTCAGTTTTATTTAAGAGTGTTGTAGTAAAAGGAGATGAATATAAAAGTAGGCAACATAATTTTTCCTGTAAAATAATCCTTCAAAAACATTGTATTATTTTTCCTCCCACGTGACTACTATGCTCCACTTTGTGTTGGCCTGTCACATCAAATCCCAATAAAATATATTAAATATGGTAAATAACTGGGAATTATTTGAAACTGCAATGGAAGAAACTATACACCATGAAATTACAGCTTAGATAGTTGGTCTGTCTGAAGTCTGAAGACTAATCAAAATCTTGGCCTACTTGGGATGCGTAGCAACATATTCTACAACATTTTACCTGTTGTGCTACTACAAAGTGGGTACTAGGTGTGGTTTAACACTTAGACGAGTGTCACATATATATATAAAAACAGAACATGAATACAGGAGTCCAAAGCTTTTACCACACAGGATTGCTTCTTATCTATTTGCCTTGTTAATGAGAATCCTTTTTGTTTTGGTTTCTGAGAGACTTCATATTTGTACGACACAAGATAACAATCACTCAATGTACTCAAACAGCTTTGCGATATTGCAATACTTGTATTAAGAGCAGAAAAACAGAAAAAAGGGGAAGATTAAGTAAAAAATAAAACTTGGATAATTAAAAAACAAAATCAAAGCATATTTGAAATGATAATTAAACTGGTCAGCAGGGAAAATAGTGTAATTACCATGAAATGTCAAATGCAGAATGTGTCCAAGGCAAAAAAATGAATAAGATGATGAGTTGGCACAAACACAACCTGACCTTGCTACCTGAATCCATCAGTCATAGATTAGCCTGGTGTGTGTGTGTGTGTGTGTGTGAGAGAGACAAATTGAAGGCTTTTCCAGCTGTTGCATCTAAAATCGATCTGTTCTTTGATTGTATAGAGATGGCATTCAACTGCGTATTTGTGCAAAAGAGCAGATAACATAAGCTACAGGACTGTTAAGACTAAACTGTCAAGAAAATGCAAGAGAACAAAAAATAATGAGCTACCACCTGCTGAACAGCACTGCAGTTGTCCAAATATTTCCATGTGTCAGTCACAGATTTGAATACTACAACAGGGGCTGTAGGATGCTAGATTTCAACTGCTATTTACTATCAGTGTTGTGAGGAATTGAAATACAACCAAAAAGAGTTAAGAAGTACACATACTTAATCACATATTACAGATCACAAGCAAGCCACGACGCATAATGATTTTAAGAGACTCCATAGCAGGCTAAAGTGAAACAAGTTAGTTGTGACATTGCTAGTGACAATTATTTATTCACAAATTTTATTTTTTGTAATTTATATTTTTTTTTATTTTAGGTTTAGATTTTCCCCAAATTTTTTAAAGGGACCCGAAATTGTTAATTTCATTTGTGTTTATCTTTTTGTATTATTAAATTACATTTGAATATAATACAGTTATTGCAAGGGAAAATTCAACAATAATGTACTCGTACCCGTCGTATTCCGCTTATCCGGAACAGGGCTCCGGGGCAGCAGACTCAGCAGAGACACCTCCTCCAGCTCCTCCGGGGGGAGCCCAAGGCGTTCCCAGGCCAGCCAAGAGACATAGTCCCTCCAGCGTGTCCTGGGCCGTCCCCTGGGCCTCCTCCAGGTGGGACGTGCCTGGAACACCTCCCGAGGAAGGCGTCCGAGCTCCTCACCCTATCTCTAAGGGAGTGCCCGGCCACCCTACGGAGGAAGCTCATTTCAGCTGCTTGTATCCGGGATCTCCTCCACTTGAGGCAGGAACTCCCCTCCAACCTGAAGAGGAGAAGCCACCATTTTCTGGTTGAGTACCATGGCCTCTGACTTGGAGGAGCTGATCTTCGTCCCAGCCGCTTCACACTCGGCTGCGAACCGCCCCAGCGCATGCTGTAGGTCTTGGCTAGAGGGGGCCAGCAGGACCACGTCATCTGGAAAAAGAAAAGACGAAATCCACTGGTCCCCAAACCAGACCCCCTCCGGCCCTTGGCTGCGTCTAGAAATCCTGTCCGTAAAAGTTATGAACAGGACCGGTGACAAAGGGCAGCCCTGCCGGAGTCCAACATGCACCGGGAACAGGTCCGACTTAGCTCCAGCAATGCGGACCAAACTCCTGCTCCGCTCGTACAGGGACCGGATGGCCCCTAATAAAGGGCCCCCGATTCCATACTCCTGGAGCACCCCCACAAGGCATCACGAGGGACACAGTCGAATGCCTTCTCCAGGTCCACAAAACACATGTGAACCGGTTGGGCAAACTCCCATGAGCCCTCGAGTACCCTGTAGAGGGTATAGAGCTGGTCCAGTGTTCCACGGCCGGGACGAAAACCACACTGCTCCTCCTGAAGCCGAGGTTCGACTATCGGCCGGACTCTCCTCTCCAATACCCTGGCGTAGGCCTTACCAGGGAGGCTGAGGAGTGTGATCCCCCTGTAGTTGGAACACACCCTCCGGTCCCCCTTCTTATGAAGGGGGACCACCACCCCGGTCTGCCAGTCCAGAGGCACTGTCCCCGACCACCATGCAATGTTGAAGAGGCGTGTCAACCATGACAGCCCCACAACATCCAGAGATTTGAGGTACTCAGGGCGGATCTCATCCACCCCCGAAGCCTTGCCACCGCGGAGCTTTTTAACCACCTCCGTGACTTCAGTCTGGGTGATGAAAGAGTCCAACCCCGAGGCCCCAGCCTCTGTTTCCACCAGGGAATGCGTGATGGCAGGATTAAGGAGATTCTCGAAGTACTCCTTCCACCGCCCAATAATGTCCCCAGTCGAGGTCAGCAGCCTCCCACCCCCACTATAAACAGTGTTGACGAAGCACTGCTTCCCCCTCCTGAGGCGCCGGACGGTTTGCCAGAATCGCTTTGAGGCCGACCGGTAGTCCTTCTCCATGGCCTCACCGAACTCCTCCCAGGCCCGGGTTTTTGCCTCTGCCACAGCCCGGGCCGCAGCACGCTTGGCCTCACGGTACCCGTCAGCCGCCTCAGGAGTCCCACAAGCCAACCACAGCCGATGGGACTCCTTCTTCAGCTTGACAGCATCCCTTACTGCCGGTGTCCACCACCGGGTTCTGGGATTGCTGCCGCGACAGGCACCGCAGACCTTACGGCCACAGCTATGGGCAGCAGCATCGACAATAGATGCGGAGAACATGGCCCACTCGGACTCTATGTCTCCAACATCCCCGGGAATCTGGTCAAAGCTCTCCTGGAGGTGGGAGTTGAATACATCCCTGGCCGAGGGCTCCGCCAGGCATTCCCAGCAGACCCTCACTATGCGCTTGGGCCTGCCAAGTCTGTCGGGCTTTCTCCTCCTCCAGCGGATCCAACTCACCACCAGGTGGTGATCAGTGGACAGCTCAGCCCCTCTCTTCACCAGCGTGTCCAAAACATGCGGCCGAAGGTCTGATGATACGACAACAAAGTCGATCATTGACCTCCTGCCTAGGGTGTCCTGGTGCCAAGTGCACTGATGGACACCCTTATGCTTGAACATGGTGTTCATTATGGACAATCCGTGACTAGCACAGAAGTCCAATAACAAAACACCACTCGGATTCAGATCGGGGAGGCCATTCCTCCCGATCACGCCTCTCCAGGTGTCACTGTCGTTTCCCACGTGGGCGTTGATGTCCCCCAGCAGAATAATGGATACCCCGGGAGGGGCACTAATCCAGCACCCCCGACAGGGACACCAAGAAGGCCGGGTACTCCGCACTACCGCTCGGCCCGTAGGCCGAAAAGACAGTCAGAGACCTATCCCGGACCCGAAGGCGCAGGGATGCGACCCTCTCATCCACCGGGGTAAACCCCAACACGAGACGGCTGAGCTGGGGGGCAACAAGCAAACCCACCCCAGCCCGCCGCCTCTCCCCGTGGGCCACTCCAGAGTAGAAGAGAGTCAACAATAATGTATTTAATGTTATTCAGTGTACACTGTTCTTCAGGTGCAATTATTGCATTGATTTTCCACACATATTGAATGACTGTTTTAAATAATCATGATTTTGATATTGACCAAACAAAAAAAAATGAGTGAGTGAGGACATGATGTGCTAAGAGATGGAGGGTGGGAGGAGGAGGCATTAGCCAGGTTTGCTTTCAGCTCACCTGCATGAAACAACCACATCACTGGGTTTTCTTGCTAATGCTCAGTTTTTGCATAGCAGGATGGATTACCAACCATCTATGTACCCATCTACAACCCAAAACCGCATCTGTAATAAACCTAATATAACTCCAATAATCTATATATGTTACAAGATTTTAGCAGCCGTTGGAGAAATTGTGGATTTTCTATTTTAAATAAAAGCAAACAGATAATTTTATAAATTCATGTGGAAATATTAGGACACTTATATTTAACATCAATTATATGAATACTGAGAAAATCAAGTGATATAAATAAACAAAAACTGAAGACCATTAAAAATGCCATTTCTGGTGAGAAATAAATTAGAACACCCCAACATTTATTCACATTTAAAATTACTAAAATCACACACAGGTATATCAGTTTAAGTGCACGTGATGAGAACGTCGTTACCCAGCATTCTGAAGCGAGTTTGCACAGTTGGAGCCTCAGACATTATTTTGGTGTACTCCTGACTGTTGGAAGTGAGAGTGAACCCAAGGGTAAGATCCAAAAAGTTGTTTTAGCCTTCATAAGGAAGATCGTAGCAGCTTTTGAGTTTGATGAGAGTTAAAGAAATATCAAAATAATTTGAAATGGGTCCTTTCACAGCAAGGCATTACTAAATAATTAATGGATTCACAAGGAAAACTGTAATGCTTTAGTAACTATAGAGGAAATACAGTAATTTAACAGGACCACAAATTTCTTGGGTTTTCATTGAAAGTGTACAACCTTTATTGGATTCTGCTTAATGAATAGCAAAAACACTGTTAGATTACCGCTTTGCTTTCAACATTTATTTTGTGTAACAAAAACATAAATCAACCCATGTGGACAATGTTATATAACCTGAAAAAAACTTAATAAAAAAATTACTTAAAATGTGTTGTATCACATTTTGTCACATTACAGCTGTAAATTCTACTGTATTTATTTTTTTAGGATTTTATGTGATTAACCACCATACAGCAGCGCAGGGAAGGAAAATGATTCATGTTTTTTTAATTTTGAAAAGTGCAGTGTGCATTTGTATTTAGCCAAACTGTAAAAGAGAAAATAGGTTGTAGAACCAGAAACAGAAGCATTCAGTAACGTAAAGTTTTCTTTGCACAGGGTTCTCACACATATTCAAATCTAAAATTCCATACTTTTATTCCATTTTCCAATACAAAATATTTAAGCCTAGCTTGACAAGTAACCGGGTCTGGTCATCTGGAGGTTCCAAAATCATACAATAACACAATGCTGAAATTGGCTTCCAATTACTGGAGTTCAGTATAGAGTCATTTCATATGTTTTTTTGTCACCAGATCTAAATCTATAACATTTGGACTTGTTTAACAAGGGCTTGAGTATCTTACACTAAATTCAGTTTATTTAAAGCACATGTCATGATAATCTTTATCCCACAAAAATAAAAAGTAGCAGTTTTAGTGCTGTGTTTGACATTCCATTTAGACTAAGTATAAGAATCTCAGGTCCAGTTCAAACTTAATTTAAGGTTGTCTAGAGTCCAAGAAAGTCGTGAAATGTTTTTTGATTGATGTGTGAACATCCAGTAAGTCAAAAACCAAAATATTAATTGGTAAAATAGTAAAATCAATGTGTGACCTTGCAAGTCAGATTTAAAATATTTAATTTAAGTATAATTAAATGCAAAATTAACTATTATGCAAACATTATTAGGTTTATGTCCTTATGAAAAAGAAACAATCTGAAAAATCAAGAATGTTTCTATACTAAGTTTATTCTTTCCATACTTATCCACAACTGGAAAAGATTAAAAAAATGAGACAAGACATGGTTGGTGTTCATCTGTGAACATCAATTCACAGATGAACAAGTTCTAATTAGCTCCCGTGGTTTCAAGTCTTTGCATCCTTCAACAAATTTTCTTTCAAGTCCTCCATTTATCTCCATCCATGGTCCCATTAACTCTGACCAGGTTCCCTATTAAAGATGACACAAAACATCACCACAGTATGATGCTGCCACCACTGTGGTTCACAGTGGAGATCTCTGTTCAGGGGCATGTGACAGCTTAGTTTTCCTTCACATACAGCCTTCTGCATGTAGGCCAAAAAGTTAAATTTGATTTCATCTGACTTCAGCATCTTTTCCACATGTTTGCTGATTACCCTACTTGGCTTAAGGCAAACTATCACTTCCCAATTATTTGCTACTTTGTGTTGGTCTATGACATAAAATCCCAACAAACTACATTGAGGTAGATGGTTTTAATATGAAAGAAAAAGTGGGTGTTAATCATTTTGCAAAGCACTGTATTCCACTTGTTGTACTTTTATATATTAGTTAATTTCATTTTACTTTCTGGTCAATATTTCATCTTCTTGACCTTGTCTGAATCCACTGCTGCCCTACTATATTTTAAACAGGATTATAAAGCGGCAAGAAGATGAAAAAATTGAAGACAAGCAGAGGAAGCAGAGGATGTCCTAAAACAGACACCTAACAGACAGCCAATCTCGAGGAGTTTTATTCAATTAGCTTAGAAAGTTTTTGTTTCAAAGTTAACCGTGTCACCAGGGAACCAAAGCCAAATTCAGACTCCTCCAAACACTCCAACGTGCCAATTTAAGGTCCCTAACCTTGGGTCAGGGAGAAAAGAGCAAAGAAAGGGAGACAAATACACACAAACACCAACAAACTATCCAGTTATAAACAAATCATTCTTGGCTACTCGCTCGCGCACAAACACTGTGCTTCCGGCTTTCGCTCTGATTTTATAAAGGTCGGTGCCCATGAGACGCTCTCTAGGAGATTCAAGTGTCTACTCTGCTTTTCTCAAAGCCTTAATGTTACCTACCTTATCATACACGCTCACACACACACACATACAGACACACACGCTCCCAGTAGAACAGGTTAGCTCATCCCCTGGACAAATCGTTGGCTTTTCTTCTGAACCCACATCTTATATATCTTTTTCTGACAACTCTATGCTCTTCTTCATTCTCTCCTAACTTTTACCTTTGGGCCAAAAATCATTTTAGTTCATTTTTGATTTTAATAATTATTGTCAGTAATAGTTTCTCAAACTTAAAACGAGTTGTGAAATAATATGTTTTTAGCTCAAAGAATCAGCTGGAGTTCAGGAATAGAAAAAAATAGCTGAGAGGGTTTCGGCTGTGTGAGGAGTGGCTGTTCAACAAAAATAATGGCTATATTTTGTGCACAGGAAGTGAAACAATCATTAAAAATTTTGATGTGTGTTCTTCTCTTAAATATTACATTTTAATGATACATTTTAATATAAAGTGTAATATTTTACCTCATAAACAGAATCACCTTACAAAATTGTTCATACCCCTTGAGGGATTTTCAGATTTTCTCACGTTACAACCACAAATTTTTGTTCATTTAATTGGGATCTTTTTAACAACAGAAAGTAGTGCATGATTGTGAAAAGTAAGGAAAATTACTCCTATTTTTTATATTTTACACTTACAAATCTGTAAAGCATGGCATGCATACAGGGGTTGGACAATGAAACTGAAACACCTGGTTTTAGACCACAATAATTTATTAGTATGGTGTAGGGCCTCCTTTTGCGGCCAATACAGCGTCAGTTCGTCTTGGGAATGACATATACAAGTCCTGCATAGTGGTCAGAGGGATTTTAAGCCATTCTTCTTGCAGGATAGTGGCCAGGTCACTACGTGATACTGTTGGAGGAAAACGTTTCCTGACTCGCTCCTCCAAAACACCCCAAAGTGGCTCAATAATATTTAGATCTGGTGACTGTGCAGGCCATGGGAGATGTTCAACTTCACTTTCATGTTCATCAAACCAATCTTTCACCAGTCTTGCTGTGTGTGTTGGTGCATTGTCATCCTGATACACGGGACCGCATTCAGGATACAATGTTTGAACCATTGGATCCACATGGTCCTCAAGAATGGTTCGGTAGTCCTTGGCAGTGATGCGCCCATCTAGCACAAGTATTGGGCCAAGGGAATGCCATGATATGGCAGCCCAAACCATCACTGATCCACCCCCATGCTTCACTCTGGGCATGCAACAGTCTGGGTGGTACGCTTCTTTGGGGTTTCTGCACACCGTAACTCTCCTGGATGTGGGGAAAACAGTAAAGGTGGACTCATCAGAGAACAATACATGTTTCACATTGTCCACAGCCCAAGATTTGCGCTCCTTGCACCATTGAAACCGACGTTTGGCATTGGCATGAGTGACCAGAGGTTTGGCTATAGCAGCCCGGCCGTGTATATTGACCCTGTGGAGCTCCCGACGGACAGTTCTGGCGGAAACAGGAGAGTTGAGGTGCACATTTAATTCTGCCATGATTTCGGCAGCCGTGGTTTTATGTTTTTTGGATACAATCCGGGTTAGCACCCGAACATCCCTTTCAGACAGCTTCCTCTTGCATCCACAGTTAATCCTGTTGGATGTGGTTCGTCCTTCTTGGTGGTATGCTGACATTACCCTGGATACCGTGGCCACCTCAACTGGCTCCTCTTGGTGTGGAGGAGCAGCGGCTCTACTCCGAGCCCCTCCCGAATGGCCGAGCTCCTCACCCTATCTCTAAGGGAGTGCCCGGCCACCCTACGGAGGAAGCTCATTTCAGCCGCTTGTATCCGGGATCTCGTTCTTTCGGTCATGACCCAAAGTTCATGGCCATAGGTGAGGGTAGGAACGTAGACCGACCGGTAAATCGAGAGCTTCGCTTTTCGGCTCAGCTCTCTCTTCACCACAACGGACCGGCACATCGCCCCCATTACTGCGGCAGCTGCACCGATCCATCTGTCGATCTCCCGCTCCATTCTTCACTCACTCGCGAACAAGACCCCGAGATACTTGAACTCCTCCACTTGAGGCAGGAACTCCCCTCCAACCTGAAGAGGACAAGCCACCCTTTTCCGGTCGAGTACCATGGCCTCTGACTTGGAGGAGCTGATCTTCATCCCAGCCGCTTCACACTCGGCTGCGAACCGCCCCAGCGCATGCTGTAGGTCTTGGCTAGAGGGGGCCAGCAGGACCACGTCATCTGCAAAAAGAAGAGACGAAATCCACTGGTCCCCAAACCAGACCCCCTCCGGCCCTTGGCTGCGTCTAGAAATCCTGTCCGTAAAAGTTATGAACAGGACCGGTGACAAAGGGCAGCCCTGCCGGAGTCCAACATGCACCGGGAACAGGTCCGACTTAGCTCCAGCAATGCGGACCAAACTCCTGCTCCGCTCGTACAGGGACCGGATGGCCCCTAATAAAGGGCCCCCGATTCCATACTCCTGGAGCACCCTCCACAAGGCATCACGAGGGACACAGTCGAATGCCTTCTCCAGGTCCACAAAACACATGTGAACCGGTTGGGCAAACTCCCATGAGCCCTCGAGTACCCTGTAGAGGGTATAGAGCTGGTCCAGTGTTCCACGGCCGGGACGAAAACCACACTGCTCCTCCTGCAGCCGAGGTTCGACTATCGGCCGGACTCTCCTCTCCAATACCCTGGCATAGGCCTTACCAGGGAGGCTGAGGAGTGTGATCCCCCTGTAGTTGGAACACACCCTCCGGTCCCCCTTCTTATGAAGGGGGACCACCACCCCGGTCTGCCAGTCCAGAGGTACTGTCCCCGACCGCCATGCAATGTTGAAGACGCGTGTCAACCATGACAGCCCCACAACATCCAGAGATTTGAGGTACTCAGGGCGGATCTCATCCACCCCCGAAGCCTTGCCACCGCGGAGCTTTTTAATCACCTCGGTGACTTCAGCCTGGGTGATGAAAGAGTCCAACCCCGAGTCCCCAGCCTCTGTTTCCACCAGGGAATGCGTGATGGCAGGATTAAGGAGATCCTCGAAGTACTCCTTCCACCACCCGATAATGTCTCCAGTCGAGGTCAGCAGCCTCCCACCCCCACTATAAACAGTGTTGGCGAAGCACTGCTTCCCCCTCCTGAAGCGCCGGACGGTTTGCCAGAATCGCTTTGAGGCCGACCGGTAGTCCTTCTCCATGGCCTCACCGAACTCCTCCCAGGCCCGAGTTTTTGCTTCTGCCATAGCTCGGGCCGCAGCATGCTTGGCCTCACGGTACCCGTAAGCCGCCTCAGGAGTCCCACAAGCCAACCACAGCCGATAGGACTCCTTCTTCAGCTTGACAGCATCCCTTACTGCCGGTGTCCACCACCGGGTTCTGGGATTGCCGCCGCGACAGGCACCGCAGACCTTACGGCCGCAGCTACGGGCAGCAGCATCGACAATAGATGCGGAGAACATGGTCCACTCGGACTCTATGTCTCCAACATCCCCGGGAATCTGGTCAAAGCTCTCCTGGAGGTGGGAGTTGAATACATCCCTGGCCGAGGGCTCCGCCAGGCGTTCCCAGCAGACCCTCACTATGCTCTTGGGCCTGCCAAGTCTGTCGGGCTTTCTCCTCCTCCAGCGGATCCAACTCACCACCAGGTGGTGATCAGTGGACAGCTCAGCCCCTCTCTTCACCCGAGTGTCCAAAACATGCGGCCGAAGGTCTGATGATACGACAACAAAGTCGATCATTGACCTCCTGCCTAGGGTGTCCTGGTGCCAAGTGCACTGATGAACACCCTTATGCTTGAACATGGTGCTCATTATGGACAATCCGTGACTAGCACAGAAGGATTCTTGAACCGCTCTTTGTCTGACCCATCACCTAGAGCCTGTTTGCCATGGGAGACCCTACCAGGGGCATTTAAGCCCCAGACAACATAGCCTCTAGGATCATTTGAACACTCAAACCCCTCCACCACGTTAAGGTGGCGGTTCAAGGAGGGGTTTAATGGTTTATTCTGATGCTAAATTAAATTTCAAATAGTGGTGAAGCAGTTATTGATTGTGGGCAAATGGTTAATAGCACTAAATTGAGTTTAGGGAGAATATTTCACCTACCACTGTCATACTCAGAATACTCCTCTTCTGAAATCTGTTCTTGTTATTAACAATGTTGTTGCCTAACCACTAGTGCAAATCTGGTACAACAACATTTTTGACTGATATCATAGGGACAGTGTAAAAATGGTTTTAAAAATATTGAGAGAAAGGCAGCCAGGGCCTGGATTGCCATCTTGTTATAAAATGGCAATGTGTGTTTTACGACTTTAAATTACTGATGTATATTTAGTGGTTGTATTTCATAAATTAGTATTGTTTTGCTATCAGCTTTAAAGTTTTCTATTAAAAAAAGAAACACTCACCATTCACCTCTCTAGTACACATGCAAAATGTAAAACAATCTGCCAAAACATTTTGTAATAAATAACACCTTTAGAAAGTGACAGGCTTGGGTTGATAAGAGTCTTACTGTATTATAATCTTGAGTTAAAATAACATGGTTTCATGGTATTTACACAAACATTTAAAACAACTGGATCCAATTGCTTTCATTTAAAACTGTAAGGCAAAAATTATTTATACTAGTGCTAAAAATACATGCTCATTATAATAGTTAAAACCTATCCACTTATCCTTGTAGGGTCGCAGGGGGACTGGTGTCCATTTTGTCACTGGGTGAGAGGACAGGTGGCCTATCCATCACAGGGCAACACAGAGACACACAGGACAAATAACCAAGAAAACACACACTCACTCCTACAGGCAATTTAGAGAGACCAATTAACCTAACGTGCAGACTGTGGGAGGAAGCAGCAGAACCCGGACAGAACCAACGCATGCATATGGGGGAACATGCAAACTCAATGCAGAACACCCAGGCTTGGATTTGTATCTAGGGTGTCCTTGCTGCAATTCAACACTGCTGACAACTACACTAGAATGCACCCCACGTCAGGTTATTATATTTATTTATTTTCAAAAAAGACTCCAGACAAAAATAAAGAAAAAGAAACACCCAACAAATTTAGTAAATGTTTTCAATTGGACATGCTTTTTGTTGTTCTCTTCCTTAATATAACAACTTGGTACAGTAACAAAAGAACAAGCCAAAATTAGGTGATCAATCAGGTCAGAAAGATTATTGGCTCAAAACAGCTCTTACTTCAGGAATCATGCCATTGATCCACACATGAGAAAGCTAATCTCATGTGAATCTAATGACGGTTCTCAAACAAAGGTGCTATTTTTTTCCCCTAATATGTAAGCAGGAAGTGTTTGTGGATGTTGTGGAGTTTCAAAGAACATACCACCAAATAGTGGCGTGTCCGGGGAATTCCATCATTTCACGTCTCTACTGTTGCTGTGTGAACAGAGAATGCTATGTAGATGTATTAAAGAAACTGAAAAAAATGGTTTGTTGTGTAAACGGCCTAAATTTGATAACATGCTGCACGGGAGCCATAAAATAAATAAATATCGGGTAAAATAAGTGTATTTATTTATTTAAAAGGTGACATTTAACTCATAATTTACCGAGTATATTTAATTATTTAATTATGTATTAATTAAATAAATGGTGGAGCTGCACAGTGGCACAGTTGGTGGCACTGTTGCCTTGCAGCAAGAAGGTCCTGTGTTCGACTCCCGGATGGGGGTCTTTCTGCATTGAGTTTGCATGTGACATCCATGGTTGTTGAAGCCAGACGGGTAGACCTGAGTATTCCAATCATCTCAAATTAGTGTATTGAAAATGACAATGATTTAACTGTATTCCAATAGCTTCCACCATCACCAGATCCCAATACAATGGAGCACCTTTGGTATGTGGTGAACGGGAGCTTCACATCACAAATGTACAGCAGAAAAATCTACAACATCTGAGTGATACCATCATGTCAATATGGATCGAAATCTCTGTATAATGTTTTCAACACATTGCTTAAATTATTCCACAAAGCATTGAGGGTGTGTGGTAATACCCTTTGGTTCAGATAGCCCGTGAAATCTTAAGTTGCAACAGGTACTTTCACGGCATCTCAATAAAAGTACTTAAACAGTAGGAGCAGTTTGATGTAAAATTTTAGTGGTTTTCAAGTCATAACTTTAATAAACCGTGGCATACTTTTATACCGGTAAATAACCCATGTCTAAAAAGGAAGTACATTTTTTTTGTTTACATGATCTAATATGCCTAAATTTAGCTCAATGATAGACAATGAAAGCTATTACAGAGCAGACACATTTCAAAATACTGCATCACCAACCACATTGGTAAAATTTCATGGGTTTTATTGCAAATATAACCTGACATTAGGCATACTAAAATGAAATAAAAAGCCTTTCCCCAACAGTTAGGGAAAATATTCCTCAAATTGTCAAGTCTAATTCCAGTGCAGAACATTTTTTTGCTAGTGCTCGCTAATATGACATTTGGCAATGCGCTAAACCCTGTGTGAGAACGCTAAATGTGCTCACACAGTTTCCCTAATCTTCAGGTAGGATGAAGACGGACGCGGCAGCATTATGCTAATGAGCATCAATGCCGTCTAATTACACGCTTCACTGACTGGGGGAGATGCAGAGGATGCAAAATCAAGAGAACCATGGAATAAAAGAAAAAGAGAAAGACATGGCGGAGAAGGGTGGAAGCAGATAGACGAAAGCAAATTTGTGAGGAAACATTTAATATTTTTACACAATAAATTAATATTAGAAAAAATCTGCATGAGAAATATCAACATCAATTACCCCTTTACTTAATTGAACAGGTCCAAAAAAACATTACGTCACAACAGACGTGTGCATGGTAAGATTCCAGAGGTATTAAAGGCAAACCTAGATTTTTCTCCTTTACCCCTCCCCTCTTTACAATGAGCATTGAAAGACTCAGATAAAGAAACAATGTTTCTTGAGGTAAAGAGTTTAGATTAAATGAAAAATACCATTGCCATAGCAACGCTTCCATCTTTGTAAGCCTTTAAAGGTCTTTCAGAAATTGCCCTGAAGGAAACATTGTGCTTTTCCGGAATAATGTTTCATTTAAGGTGGAATGAATATAGCTGCTGCTGCGTGACCTGCTTGCTCTTCTTCTTTTATCATTTGGATTGCGAGGATTCTATAACCTTTAGAAGCTATTAGATCTAAAATAGCTGTTTGTGAATCTGTTTAGGCTGAAAGGCTTAGTGTAATTTATGATAAAGCAAGTCAATCGAAGTATTAAGCAGCATAAAATATCCACTTATGATCTGATATGTACAGGGTGTACCTTTTTCTCTGCCTCTTGTTTGGCATACTGCACCAGCAGCGGCTCTCCATGGTTCTGATAGTACGCTCTTTGGCAGCGGTCTGACAGAGCAGGCTCATTGGGCAGGAAGTTGCTAGCCCACACCTATGACAGAAAGCAAAAGAAAGAAACAAGATAGTTTTTTGCCCTGCCATGATTACAAACATTTATATCAATAGGTTAATCAAATTTACATAAACATGGAGGAAACACCAGCCTTTAGATGAACGATTTCAATCAACCTCCACCATATTTTGGTATTTGCACATGATATGCCGTCTCCTTTCATGTGAGAAAACAACCTTTTCTGAAGAACACTGAAGAATGTCTGAATAATTCAGTCAGTTGGCAAGCACTAGTCTGTACAGAGAGAGATGTTGTTTTTTTACTTTTCACAATCTTTTTAAAAACACCCAGAGTTCTGGGTGTTCTTTCATGAGCTCTTCCCTTCTGCTCTCTCGGATCTAGTTCACATAGTTGGTTTCATGGAGAAATTTTGATTTTGGCGCACTCTGTGTTGATTTGTCCATTTGTGTTGGATTATGCTGCTGAAAGACATAAAGAGGACCCATTTTCAGCCTTCTAGGCCACCGGATTTTTATTTAAAATATCCTGGTACTTTCAAGAGCTTATGGTTCCATGCACTCTATCAAGGTTTGAAGACCCTTTGACAAAGAAAGAGACCCAGAGCATCACAGATTCTCCACCAGGCTAACAGCCTGAATTATAAAGATACACGCATATTTGCCTTAACTAAATGGTATTTTCTAATCTTTCCCTTTTTTACAGCATTGGTTTGGTAGATTTCTTGCTGAAAAGCCCAGTGGGACAATAAAAATATAAATTTTAATATTCGGGTTCACCAGATGCAAAAGATTTTGTCCAAGAATTACGTGTTTTTCCCTTAAAAAAGGGGGAAAAAAAAATTTTTCCCCTTTACCCACAAAAAATAACTACTTTATACACTGAAATGGTTCTTTTTTGGTAAACTTAAATCAGAACTAGTCTCACTTTTCCAGGACATCCAATTCACTGGAAACTGGAGTGGTTGAACATAATACATGAACTCCAATGAGAGGGCACGTCTGCATAACGAGAAAAAAGCATAATCACAAGACGTGCTTTCACCAATTTGTTTGATTATTCTTTTAAAACTTTGGGGGTCTGTTGCTTTTTAAAAAAAAAGGTCTATGGTATAAACTAGATCAGATAATTCATTCATTAAAGGGAGGTTGCTCCTCCCAAAAAATTGTTTTGAAGGGGGTTGGAGTTTTTAGTATATCAAACTTTTTTTTGGAAAAAAGTCACACATAAAACCCACTCCCAAGTTGCTGTTGAAACAGTTTAATGATCCCAATTTTTGGGTTAAAATGACAATTTGTTTAGAGGTTTAATATGTTTGCATTTGTTGCTCAATAAAATTAGTTTAACCTTTGTAAACCAATTAGTCTACCATTACTCTAATTCAGTGATTTGTATTATAATGCTTTGTTTTAAAGTTGTTCTTATACTGAACATAACTCTTTTTCCATGTGTTTAGCTGTTTAAGCCCCAACTTGAATGTTCCCGTTAAAAAAACCACCTCTTTACAAGGCTTTTTGACTTTGTATGAAGTAACTTTTTACATTTGAATTTGATGAAAAAAAAACTTTTCCCAAAAAACATACTAAGCATTGCGATACTAGTATGAACAACAACCTATCATGTTAATCTTAATGTGGGCTAACATTAGAATTTCAGTAAAAAAGTTCACAACATAATAGCAGATACTTCCAGGATATATGGAGGGGAGTGCCTTTTCTTAAGCTGATGAAAATACTCAACAGGAGGGCTGGAACTGATGGTTGAGTGAGATACTATATTAGATACACCTGTTCAGTTGCTTAGTTACACCAATAGCAAATTAGCCTCATAGATGGCAGCAACTGATTGCATTTAAGCATCTAGGCTTAGGAACACAGCTTGCTATGCATCAGCATCAGAATGTGGAAGAAAGGGGATTTAAGTTACTGAACATGGCATGGTCGTTGGTAAAAAAAAATAAAAAATAAATAAAAAGAAAATCAACATTTCAGAAAACAATGATCTACTGGGATGTTAGCGCAAAACCATCTCCTAGGTTTACACAGAATGTTTCAAAAAAGGGAAAATCCCCAGTAACTGGCAGTTGTGTGGACAATGAATGCCACAGCGGTCAGAGGAGAATGAGTAGACTGGATTGAGATGATGGAAATAGTACAGTTGCTCATATATAACCATTTGTAGCAGCCAAGGCATGCAACATTGCCTGGTTCGATGAATCTTGAGGAATCTACCAACAGATCAGTCAGCTGGTGGTAGAATAACGGGAATATCTTCGTGGCAGACCGTAAGCCAATTAAAACAAACAGAGAACCATTTATCTACCTGAGAATTGATGTTGCAAATTAGTTTCTTAAAAACGAAACTGAGTTCATATACTCCATCGCTGTCCACTGTCACCAGATCTAAATCCAATCAAGCACCTTTAAGATGTGAAGGTTTGGAAGATTAACATGGATGTGGAGTCGACAAATCACAAGCAACTATGAGATGCTATTGTTTCAATATCTGGCAAAAACCTTTAGGAATGACACCTTGCTGAATCTTTGCCTCCAAAAAGTAGGGCAGTTTTGAAAGCCAAAGGGGGTTCGACCTGATATAACAAAGGTGTACCTAATAAATAGGCCCGGGGAGTGTAAAGTTTTCCCCTTAAAAAAACCCCCTTTTTCATTTCATTTAACTTTTTATGTTCAATGTCCCGTAAAAAAGCAAAAATGTATCCACTGAGGGAAAAAAGAAATTTAAAAGGGCCACCCGTTATGAAGATAACTACAAACCCTGCCAAGAAAAAAGTCATGAAAAAGTGATTTGGGTGTTTTTTTCTCATTAGAATTCCGACACATACATACTCTTCAATGGCACCTCCATTTTATCTACCTTCAGATGCCCCCCTGTCTCCCACCTTCTCACATCTCCTGATTATGCTCCTCCCAGACCCATTCCTTTCCCATTTCCTCAACCAGAATGTCTTTTTTTAAAAAAAAAAAAAAAAAAAAAAATGCTTTTTGAATTCTTCCTCCTAGATTTTGTAAATTTACCCGCCTGCCCACCTCTTGTCACACTGTAGGCCTTGGTATTCAGCTTTTGCTTTATATTCTCTTTTGCTCATCCACTCCAGTCAATGTCTTTCAATAATATAATGTTACGTAACTGCAGAAATATGAAATACATTCAATATGTTACACTCATTTTTTAGTAGGATTGTATGTGATTGTACGTGAAGAGAAAACTAATCGCATCACTAAATGAACCGACCCTTTAAAGCTGATCCCATAAGCATCAGAATATTATACCACATGCATACACAGACAAAGAAACATACACAAAAAAAGGATGCTCCTAACTGTGATAATAACTCTAAAACAAACACAAGTTTAAATCAACCATACTGATTGCTAACTGAAACAAACACATTGTTCCAGCATTGCTCTCATCAGCCACCAACCGGTACTCTTTATCAGACTGCATTCACCTTAAATGAGATGCTGGCAATTTCTCCAATTGAGCAAGTGAGCATCTCTGGAGAAAATTATGCATGACGCTTCAAAACACATGAGATGCCACATATCTAAGAAGAACTATTCCACTTCATTTGCTTGCACACTACTTTAAATTTTGGTGTAACTTTACTACATTCTTTGGACCTCATAATGAAGTTCTATCACATTTCAGAAAGCTTTTTATGGGCAACAGCGAACATAACAGAATACTCAAACTCACATTTGCACAATGTGAGTTTGAGCTTTATGGAATTTTAATGAGTATTAAAGCAGACAAGCAGTACAAAACTACCCTACAATTCAACTACAGACTGTAGGCTGCAAGATAATTCACAACAGTAGAAAAAAATAAAATTCTGAACAAGAGGTATTTTGGTTTCTTCAAAATTAAAATCCATATATGCAAAATGGCAAGCAACACAGACGTATGCAAAAAGCTGTTTTGTAGCAACCTGATGAGTGAAGCTTTCACCAAAATTTCAATTTCTTTTTCTGTTTTAACACTCTTATAATTTGTCATTTTTATCTTTTCAAACTTGCCAAATAATATAGAACTTAGAGCTCTTCATTTTTAACATGTTATTCATTTATGCAACCCATTTATGTCATTAAGAGCAGGATTTGCAATTAAATCATTCCATTAGATCATGAGCTCTGTAATAATCAGAGGCATTCTCTGCTCCTCTGAGCAGCACTGCTTCAGACTCCATGATTAATTCTCTTAGTTCTCTAAATAAAAATTTTAATCTCAGAATTTATTGCAGTATTTTCTCCTAAGACAGAAAAAATAACTGCATAATGGAAATTTAAAACAAGTGTTCTTTATTATTTGAGCATGTCTGTGCACAGGTTTGCTGTGGCCTCTCTCGATTCAGCAAAAATATGTTTTTTTTTTGGCTCCATGAACTCTCATGCAGGTCTTATTTTATGGTTTTTAGTGGAGATAAGGGTAACTTTTCATGATGTGTAGAAAATATTGAGGAGGCAGGTAATTGACCAATGTGGTGGAGAAAGGAGATCTTCTAAAACAACAGTGCTGCCATTTCAGTCATGTAAGCTGACCAATGCCTTAAACCACTACATCACTGAGATTCAAAGCAAATGTCTGTCCCCTAAGTAACAGGATGGGTTAATGACAGCTGCAACTACACACATATAAGCAAGTAATAGAATTATTGTTTTTTGATTCTGACCAGCTCCAAAGGCAAATCCTATTAAAGGGGACATATCATGCTTTTAAATTCTTCCTTTTCATGAAATATTTTTTTTTGGACGACTGTCCTCTCTGGTGTCAGATGCTGTGCAGCTGGGAGGATTTTTCCAATATTTTTTCTCTTAGGACATTTGTTTAGTCCCTTCCCCTTTGGCAAAGGGTTTGTTTCTTACAACTGGGAGAGCTGTTTAAATATCTCAAAAAGCTCAAAAATCTTCACTACAACCCCAAACCCCTAATGAGTATTTTTTGGGGGAGAAACAGAGACTTTTTCGGGTTTCCCAAAGGAAAACTCACCCAGTCCTCAATGCTATTGCCCCTGTTGCCCTGACATCCCCATAATAAGGCCTAGAGAACCCCTGTTAGCCCACCTGACTAAGAAAAAAAATGAACACAGGCCCCCCTTGTTTGCTTTTCACTGTGGAGTTGGAGCGAAGATCCATCATCACCTGCTTCAACAAAAACACTTTCATTGGAAAAGCCCGTAGCCGTGAGGATCCTTTCTTCGGTTTCCCATGCATTTACACAATTCAACCCAAATTTTCTTGTCAGAAAAATCCAGAAGACTAGGGGGAGGGGCCCCAACACCCCTGGATCAAAGACTGCCTGACAAACAGCCCCAGTTTTTTGAGACTGAAGGGTTTTTGGGGTCTAACCGGTAGCAGCAGCACGGAGGGACCAAGGGGACTGCTCTCCCATTCCCCTTCACTCGTACCCCAGACTTTCATTTTCGGAAATACCGGATGATTCGCGCTGGGGTGGGGAAACAGAGATGGGGCAAAAAGATGAGTACAGGAAAGGGGGTGGACCACTTTGTGGCATGGTGTGGAAAAAATATCCCTTTTTGAAGTGACTAAAACAAAGGAGATTATTGTAGATTTTTAAAAGAAGCAGGAATAATTAAAAATATTTCCCCTCATGGGAGAGAGGTGGAGGTTGTGGAGGAGTATAAATACCTTTGGGGGTTACCTGGGCAAACAGACTGGATGGAGATGCAAAATTGAAACCTCTTCAAAAAAGGGACAAAGCACACTGTACTTCTTGAGGAAGCTTAGGTCCTTTGGGGATTTTTCGCAAGATGCTGCATATCTTCTATAAGTCTGTTGTGGAGAGTGTGATCTCTTCTGCCATCATCTGCTGGGGAAGCAGCATCAGAGCCAGGGACTTAAGAAACCTCAACAAGCTGATAAAGAAGGCTGGCTCTGTTCTGGGGACTTCTCTGGAACCTCTGGAGATCATTGTGCAAAGAAGGATTCTTAATAAAATGAAGAACATTATGGAGAGCCCTGAGCATCCTCTTGATGAGACTGTCGTACAACAACAGAGTGTCTTCAGTCAGAGGCTTCTTCAGATGTGCTGTAAGACAGACCTACAGGAGATCCTTCCTGCCCACAGCCATCAGCATCTACAATGACTCTTTGAAGAAACCTGCATAATATGAGCTACTACAACATTTCATTTCCCTTTGGGATTAATAGAGTATTTTTGAATTAAGGGCCAGCCTGGGACTGGGACAGAGCATCTCCAAAACTCCAACTGTTGTAGAGTGTTTCCAGTTTGCAGTGGTAAGTATTTGTTAACAGTGGTCCAAGGAAAAAACATCAACACCTATGCACATGGGGGGCGAAGGCTGACATTTGTGGTCTGGTCCAACAGACTGATGTAAGTGAAATGAATGAAGTTAATGGCGACTCTCATAAAACAGTTGTCAGGTAGTCTTTGGAGATTGTTGAGGCCTCCACCTCAGTCTTCTGGAGTTTCTGACAAAGCAAATCAGGTTGGATTGTGTTAAATGCACTGGAGAAATCAAAGAACATGATCCTCACAGTGCTGCTGGCTTTGTCCAGATGAGTTTGTTAAAGCAGGTGTATGATGGCATCTTTAACTCCAACTCCACAGCGATAAGCAAACTGATGGGGGTTCTGATGGAGTTTATTTTTTGCTTAGTCGGGTGGGCCAACAGGAGGCTCTCTAGGACCTTCATGATGTTTGATGTCAGAGAAACAGGTACATAGTCATTGAGGACTGATGGGTGAGTTTTCTTTGGTACCGGAACAAGACAGGAGGTCTTCCACAACACTGTGACCTTCTTCTGAGCCAGGCTAACATTGAAGAGGTGCTGCAGAATCCCACAGACCTGCTCTGCACAGCCCTTCAGGACTCTAGGGCTGACACGATCTGGACCTGCAGCCTTATTCCGATTCAGTCTCTCCAGTTGCATCTTCACCTGACTTCTTGAGACACACAGGTCGAAGGGGGAGGCAAAGGGAGCGTCAGCATCTTCTTATTTGGTTGAATGCAAACATGTAGAAGCAGAAGGGCCCATGGGTGACGTGGAAGAAAAGACATTTGAGGTGTTACTGGACACCTGTGGGTCAAAGCAGGGCGTGATGTCTGTTTGGCTGTGAGCAGGAGAGGAGGAAGCAGAGCTTGTTTCTGAACTGAACATATTGAAGAATGTGTCCAGTTCATTGGCTCTGTCCAGACCTCCATCGGTCTGACTTTCCTTCTGCTTGAAGCCTGTGATCTTCTTCATCCTTGACCACACATCTCTGAAGTTTCAGTCCGTGAGGCGGACACCCTGTCTACTTTTAAGACTAGGCTTAAAACTTTCCTTTTTGATAAAGCTTATAGTTAGAGTGGCTTAGGTTAACCTGAGCTATCTTCCTTATTTTAGCTCCGTCTTCTTCTCCCCTTCCTGTTGGATGAAGTAAGGGGGAGTCAGGTGTAGCCTGAACCGGCTCAGTTATGGTTGAGGTGCAAACACACCCTCCATTTCTGCTACCTGTATGACCCCCTCTCTTTTCCAATGGTTATGGTCAATCTGACAGAGAGAGGTATCCCAATTGTTGTGGTTTTTTAGTATAACAATGGCCATCAGTGGGCTCTAGATGGACAAACTGTCTACTTTTAAGGCTAGGTTTAAAACTTTCCTTTTTGATAAAGCTTATAGTTAGAGTGGCATAGGTTATCCTGAGCTATCTCTGTAGTTATGCTGCTATAGGCTTAGGCTGCTGGAGGACATAATGACCACTTTCACCCTCTTCGCTACTTTCTCACTCTACTCTTCAATTTTGTATTATTTGCTGTTATCTCAGCTTTTAACTTTGTTCTCTCTCTTTTCTCTTCCTAGAAGCTACACCTGGCCTGACTCTGTGTCTACCTGTGGCACCTTTCTGGAGAGGGGGTCCTCCAGGCTTCTGCTGGCAACGGCTTGATGCTCACCCTCTACCGATGATCCACACGGCCCTGTCTTTCAGTGTTTAACCCTTTCTCTCTCCTAGACATAGCTACTGACTGAGCTTTTACTGTGACTAACTCTATGTGCTCTTTTCAGACTCTAAACTTGAAAACTGGCTCAGAGTTTATCTGTTCCTTCTTTCTAGGTGAAACGACTAAAGGAGCTACATCCATTAACTTGTCCTCCCCATAGAAAGTACTCCTGGATCAGTGCTTCTTTGTTCTCTTTGTGTCTCTGCTCTGTTCTCTCTAACCCCCAGTTGGTCGTGGCAGATGGCCGCTCACACTGAGCCTGGTTCTGCTGGAGGTTTCTTCCTGTTAAAAGGGAGTTTTTCCTCTCCACTGTCGCTACATGCATGCTCAGTATGAGGGATTGCTGCAAAGTCAACGCCAGTGACTGTCCACTGTCTCTACATGTTCATCCGGGAGGAGTGAATGCTGCAAGTCACTGACTGGATGCAATCTGCTGGGTTTCCTTTCCTTAGATAGAAAAAACTTTTTATCCAATTTGAATAAATAACTGAATCTGACTGCACTGTTCAATGATTAAGATTAATTGGAAGGTATGTACCTGACTTTTGTGAAGTGCCTTGAGACGACATGTGTTGTGAATTGGCGCTATATAAATAAACTAAATTGAATTGAATTGAAATTGATATTGTTTTGCTGGAGCTTGCTCTCCAGCTTCTTCTTGTACACCTCCTTGCTGTCTCTTATCTTGACTTACTTCTGTATACTCCTTAATAATTCTCTGTCTCCCTCTCTGAAGGCTCTTTTTTTTTCTTTTTAAGCAGGTCCTTCAGGTCACTGGTGATCCAGGGTTTGTTACTGGGGAAGCATCTCACGGTTCTGGTGGGGATGATGTTATCCACACAGAAGTTTATATAGTCAGTTACACAGTCAGTCATGGCATTGATGTCCTCTCCATGTGGCTGGCACAGTGCGTCCCAGTCTGTAGCCTCAAAGCAACCTTGCAGGGCTTCTTCAGCTTACTGTGACCATTTTCTCACAGTCCTCTTTATTACAGGTTGTCTCTGAACAAGGGGCTTATATTTTGAGCAAGAAAAAAAAGACTGCGATCTGATTTGCCTAGAGGAGGTCTTGCTGTAGAGATGTACGAGTCCTTGCATAGAACAAATCCAACATTTTGTTTTCTCTGGTAGAGCAGCTGACAAACTGTTGAAACGTTGGAAGTGTAGCAGAGAGTGAAGCATGGTTAAAATCACCAGATAGTGCCACAAACGCATTGGGGTGTTGTGTCTGTAGCTTAGCAAAAGCTGAGCTGATGACATCACACGCAATGTCGGCAACAGCGGAAGGTGGAACGTATACTGTTGCCAAAATAACACTGGCGAACTCTCTGGGTAAATAATATGGACAAAAACCTACTGCTAACAGTTCAATATCTGGACTGCAGAGATGACACTATACAGTAACATGTCCTGGATGACACCATCTGTTGTTCACGAGTACTGCCAGTCCACCTCCTTTACATTTGCCGCTCCTCTTTAAATCTCTGCCTGCTTGTATGGTTACAAAGCCCGGCAGAGAGACGCTGGATTCGGGGATATGATCGTGCAGCCAAGTCTCAGTAAAACACATAATACTGCATTCCCGGTACCCTGGCTGGGTCCTTTGTAGGGCTTGGAGTTCATCCAACTTGTTTCCCAACGATCTCACATTGCCCATCATAATCGGCGGAAGAGATGGTCTGAACTTCCTCCTTATCTCTCCTCTCTTTGCTCCTGCTCTGCATCCATGGCGTCTCCTTTTCAACTCATCAGGGATCTGGGGTTGTAGTTGAAGTATTATTTGAGCTTTTGAGATACTAATCAGCTGCTCCTGGTTGTGAGAAACAACACCGTTACCATGGTAATGCATCATAACAAATGTCCAAAAACAAAAAAAAAGGATTCGCTCAAATCCTTACGCTTGCACATTCCTCCTAATCCTAACACATCAACTCTGAAGACACAATGTTCACTTGCCATATAATATATCCCACCCACTAACAGGTAAAACCTGTTAGTGGTTTTACCTTGGACAAATTGAAACAGTATTAGATACTGTGTAAAGTGAATGTACAATCATTGACCAGCTATAAGTCTGCAGACATAGTCTGCAAGGATTGTGACTATATGGACATTGGGCCCTGACAGCAGCCCATGAGGCTATTGGTATCCATCTGTCTTTGAATGCAATAATCTACTATCAACCTAACAGAAGTTTGGTTTGCATCACGCAAAGACCAGATAACAGCTCAAAGAGAAACCAAAATAATATCCATTACTAGAAGATACAACTTATGTAAAAGGTATTTCTTTTGATAGATATTTCAACTTCGTAAGTTTTTTTATGCTCAATGTTGCAGCTCTACACAGAAAAATGAATTTACACTGATGGCTACAGGAGTTAAAATGGGCTATTACTATTCAAGAAGCATATGTTTTCCTTGCTCCTCTCTGATCCCGTGAGACCAAAGTTATCAGAAGCAATGCTGCCTACAGAACAGGGTTAAAATGTTTTGTTTCAAAGTTTTACATCTATGCCTCTAAAGTTTTGGCCAGGGGATTAAACACAAATTTCACTTTACTGCTGTACTCCATAATCTATTTAGCCATCTTTTCTTCAGTGACATACTGCCATCTGCTGGTAATTTCCACACTCTTGTCAAAGAAAAAACTGTGGACTCATTAAAACTCTGTTTGTTTTATACACCACACTTATAACTTACACTTACACTACATTTATAAAATATTATTTATCATTTTGGGGAAACACATTATGGGACGAAGAACAAAAGCAAAAAACTGGTTTATTCATAAATTATCATTATAAATCGTCAGGTTTTCTCCATCGTGTAGTTTTGATGAACTTCTAAAGAAACCCTAATATTTATTTACATGTGTGCTGTTCTCTGCTATATTATCTTAGCCATGATACTCATGTTTCTATAAATTCTTATTTCACTATTTCAATATTTTATGTAAAAGGACAAAATAAACTGGTGCATGAATGTGAAGTAAAAGGAAAAAAGATATTTGGTTTTCAGAAAAAGTGTGGCTTGCATTTGTATTCAACCTCCTGAATCAATATTTCATGGTATTTCAAGTGTGTTTTGCTGCAACTACAGCTATAAGCTCATATCTTGACAGAAGGCCTTTAGATGTAGCAATGTTTGGTGATCATAAAGAAATAAAGTGGTGACATCTTAACAACACAAACAGAAGTACAGGATAGCGACACACAGCATGTCGAACAGACATCGCTGTGACAGACAGCTCTCCAGACACACTGGCGCCGTCCTTTCTCAAGGACCACTATTTAGGGTTGTCGTCCTGAATGCAGATAGACCTCTGCCCCAGTCTAAAGTCTTTTCCAGCCTTGATAATTGCCCTGTATTTAGCTCAATCCATTTTCCATCAACTCTTATCAGCTTCCATGTCCATGATGCGACCACCAACATGGTTAACTCTAGGGATAGTGTGTGCAAAGTTAAATTTTCTGACCAGAGCACCTTCTTCAACAAGTTTCCAGTGTTCCCCACATGGCTTGTGACAAACTGGAAATAGGACTTCTAATGGCTTTCTTCAGACAACTCTACCTCAAAGGCCAGACCTGTGGAGTGGATAAATAATAATTGTTATAATTGTTCCAGTGGACTGATTGTCTTTCCTGAGCTGCGGATCTCTGCAGCTGATCCAGCGTTCCCATGGGCCCTTTGTTGCTTCTCTGATTAATGCACTCCTTGCCAGGCCCGTCATCAGACACCCATTTATCATTTTCCTTCCACTTCATAATTACTCCCACCTTTGTGTTTGTCTATCACATAAAATCCCAATAAAACACACTGAAGTTTGGGGATGCAACATGACAAAAGGCAAAGCTTCAAGAGGTATGACTACTCTGCAAGGCTCTACATTTTTACTTATTATCTATAGTAAGGGTATAGGCTGCTTTATCTATCAGACTTTTCTGGGAACAATGTCACGTTGTAAAATTCCATCATTTCGCTCCATTTATTTCTCTTTTTGCACTTTTCCTGTATCACATTTTTATGTGACAGTTTGACAGGAAATGCCTCTCTCTCCCTCCCTCTCCCAGTTGTTAGTCTTGCTAAATCACCGTACTGAAGAGGAAAACATGAAGACAAGCAAAACATCCGAGCTGTAATAAAGGTGTGACTATGCATACGCGCTTACGCATAATGTGGCAAAGCCACACAGCTGCATCTGATTTGTGGATGAGGACTCAATTAACAGCTTCGATGCTGTGACATTTCTAACTTCAAAATCTGGAAGTGTTTTTCTTACACATTTCTATTTCTTCAGAGGTGTGTGAAGAAGCTGCATCTTAGATCTGCAAATTGGGGGCTTGTAAAGAAAGGTGTTGTGCATATGTGATAAAAGTGTTGTTTTATGTTATTTTAAACTCATTCTGCTTTTTAAAATAAGCTGCCCCATCTGAATATCTAAACTTTAGCATTAATTAAGCTGTAAATTATTGTAGTACTAGAGCTTTTTCTATTAGCTGTGAAGACTTTATTTTTTAAATTGGCACAATATCAAGGTAATTAACTTATTCAAAAATGTGCAGAAATTTTCAAAATAGGAGATCAGTTAATAACATCAGTTACATTTTCTTCTTTTAAGAGGTATTAAAGTATAAAAAGAGTGCTCTGTGAAAGCTGCAAAAAAGCCTTAAAATAAGTTTATCTTTTATTTTAGCAGCTTAATCTCACAATTTTTGTTAAAATCCAACCTCTTATATATGTACATTTGTTAATTCAAGTAATTATCTCACATAAAGAAAAAAGCAATGCCAAAAATTATTTGCACCCATAATAATAAAATAAATGTAACCGAAAAACTTATTTAATTCATAAATTACATTCTTATTTTGTTCAGTGTCTGGGAAGGCCAATATTTCAAATAGGAAAGACAGGACAACATGCCATCCAAGTGAGGCAGATAAGCCCACCATTAGAGAACTGCAGCAAAGAAGAGGTGGCAACGACCTCATAACAATCACAATACACTATCTACTATCCAACCTGACATTTAGGAAGCATATCAGGAAAGATTAAGATTGAGCTTTTAGACAATAAAACACTAGAAAAGGGTGTGGCAAAAAACAAAGGATGAATATGTGACAAAGGATTTCCTGTGTAAAGGTGGATGATCTGTGATGCTGAAGGTCTTTTTCTCTTCCAACCTTGCTGAAAACATAACCTCTTTGAATTACCAGTACATTCTAAACAACAATCTGGTGGAGTGTACCAGAAAACTGTAAATGGGTCATCCTTAGGTCTTTCAGAAGGATAATGTTTCAAAACATAGTGCCAAATCAACACAGAACACAAATGAGTGTTTTAACATTATTTTTTAACTAAGCTTATATTATCTCAGCCCTAAATTCACCTTGTTCCTGTAGGTAAAAGAAAGGCTGGCAGAAACCTCAGATGAAGTACAATGACTGTAGTAAAATATAATTATCTGAACAATAAGTTATTGGTGTGCTCATCCAGTGGACTGTGTGGACCGAATGTATAAAGTCTTTTGTACTCAGTGTGTGTTGCAAATCTCGAAATAACTAAATTAGGTTATTGTCCCATAACCTAATTTCCTTACAGAAGAAAGCAGATTATAGAAAGTTACTTTGGCAGTTACGCACTGATGGATTGTCGAAATGAAATTTTCCATAGCAAATGGATTCATTTCAAACCTGACTTTTTGAACTTATAAACATAAAATCCACCGCTGGAGGTCACTCACTCTTATTTTGGTTTGATCAGCATTCACAATCTTTCATATTTCATAAGCGTGAACTTGTCTATATGGGGATCGAAACCAGTCAATGAAAACAGAGTGTACCATAAAGTCTTCGAAAAATCTTCAGAATCTAATAAAATCTGAGCATTTTTTGATCATTTACCAACCAAAGTAATCAAGAACAGCTAACTATCAAGAGGAATTCACTAATATGCAACAGTTTAAGTACATGGGTACACAATAGTTTGTTTACAGGTACAAAATGGCAATGTTATAAACTTTTTATAACCTTAGATGTTCTCTTATTTGTGAAAGCAGTAACTTTTTTCAACAACTAAATGCGTGGAGTCTAGTGTGACTTTAACTAAAACCTTTTGCTTTGGGTCAAATGAGGCTAATAATGAGCTTTTGGCAACAAACGCTCAGGTGATTCTGGTGTAAAACAAAGAATGATAATTCAGAGAAGCACCTCATGCGCAGTGCTAAGTATGGTGGAGGTTCTGTGATAGAGTGAGCCTGTTTCTTTTTTAAGTACAAGGAATCCTGTTCGAGAGCATGGCCTTATGAACTCTTAAGTACCAGGTCTATTTAAAACTTTGCCAAAAGGAAAAGGCCTCCTCCATACCCAAAAAAGATAAGCACAGCAGGCCTGAAGTAGCAAAGAGCATCTATGCGATATTTTTAAAAAGATCAATCAGCAATTCAATTCATTTGTGTTTAGAATTCCCTCTGTATGGTGTTTAGGTGATCGTCCTACCTGGCAGTGAGGATGTGGATTCGAGCAACCCATCATCGCCCCCTTATTTTCAAAGATCTGCAGACAGAAGGACGGAGGTCAAATAAATTTAAGTTGTAGATAACACGTGGTGTTTATTTGTCATAATACAAGTTATTTTGTCATAACCAAAAGCATGTTGGATGTTTGAGGGAATCTTTTCCTTTACTGTGTTAGTTTACAGATGAATGTGAGTCAGGTCAGTTTGGGATTTGGTTTAAATTCAGCAACTATGTTGAAGTGGCTAATTTATGATTTATTAAGTGTTAGTGTAAGTAGTTTATGTTCCAACAAATAGCAGTTTAAGTTTGAAGTTTAAAACAAAAACTGTACTAACACAAAAAGTTTTTTTTTTTCCCCAGAGGATGTTCTTGCCAGGTAAAGGTTATTCACCTTAATACATGTTTTCATTTTCTTTCCGCTGCATGTGTCTGAATATGCAATTTTGCCAGGAGGCACCATTAATGTTTTACTCTGTTTAATGGAAGACACCTTAAAATACTAAATAAAAAAATAGACCAGGCAGAAAACTGAATGGAAAATGGTGGGAAATTTGTGTTGGGCACACTTTTTACAGATATCTAACCAAATTTAGGAAAAATAGGAAAAATCTGATCTGTAGTGTGAAAATGATTAGGAGTGAGGGGAGTGTGTGCTTCCTGTACCTGAACCCACGGGTATGTGGCACCAAGTTCCTCTAAAAGCTCCGCCCACTTATCAATCACCTTGACAACCTCTTGTTTTTTCATCAGAGGGAGGGTGACGTCAGACCAGGGGTGGAAACACATTACCTTACTAAACAAGACACAAAGAATAAGGAAGAAAAAAGGGAGTTACACAGTAAGCATGTAACAATATATCAGGACAGAACCCATACGCAGATATCTAAATGTAAAACAGAGTGAACCTCTTTTATTAAAGAAGCAAGGTTAATGAGTAAAATGGAGGAAATAAAATCATTCTGACTGGATTTAAAGCTTGACAATTTTAGGGAAATTGCTAATAGGGTTATGTCAGTGGATATAATATGTTTACCATCTTTAAAATAATGAATTGTGTATGTTCGTTTATCAGCAAATATTCTGGTAGAGATGTGTAAAAACCAAAAAAAAAAAATTAATCCAGCGGCATAAACTGAAACTTAGCTTTAATATGATACATTTGACAGTAGGAAAAAAATTGTTTTCAACAAAGTCACATGTGCCACAGTTATTGTAATCCTAACAATTCCAACAAAATAAAAGGTAGCCGAAGTATTTAAAACATAAGAGCTTACTATTTAAAGTTGTTCACAGTGTCAAGAAACTTTTAGTCAGTAAAAATTTCCTGTTTCTCTGGGGCATTAATATGCGTGAAATGAGGGTCCATTTCTCTTAAGCCCTCTTCAAATTGGGGAAGACAAGAAAACATGCAATACGGTGTTTTCCCCTATTAAGTAGCAAATGGCTAAAGGAAAATTACTGCCCTTTTAAACTGCTCACGGGTGTAGTCAGAGAATTAATTAAAAAGTTCAAAACTATTGGGATTGTGTTTATCCCGATATCTGCATGCCTTGCAAAAACAACATATTTTCTGATTTAACCAGAACCATGTGGTTTGGTCAATTAAGACTAAGACTGACCTTTTCAGAAACAAGGGGGGTGGGGTCACTCTTCCCCACCGGTTTTTCTTTTTAAATGCACACTAAAACAACACGCGTCAACAGCACATTAGGAGGTAGGCTTGGCGTCTTTTCACACCCCCGTTTTCTGTTTGCCGTCTGGGGTCGGAGGCCGGGAAAAGGAGCGGGCCTTCTGGTCGGGATCTGGGCTGGGGTTGGGGTTTGGGGCTTGGGTCTTGGAGGTTGTCTGTGGCAAGGTGTGCCGATCAGGAAGGTGGGTAGGCGTCATCCTGGGCCACCTCCGGGGTTTGGTTATGGGGTTGGCAGGGTGCCCGGTCCTTGGCGTGCTGCTCTCACAAACTGATGGGCTGGGGCTGGCCGAATGGTTGGGTGGGCTTGGCAGTGTGCTGCTCTGCTGGCTGTTGTGTCTGGGGGGGATCGAGGAGATAGGCAAGAGGATGGCGTGGGGGGCAGTTTCCTCTTCTTGGATGTGGGGTCACTGGCGTCTGGATTGGCTGAGCGGCGGTGGTAGAGCTGAGCTAGATAGTGTTTCTGCCTGGGATATCGTTGCAGTGGCAGTGATGTGGTGTGTCTGTGTGGTTGCAGGGGCGTGGTGGGGGACACCGGGCCTGAATGCTTGCCGCTGGCCGGGGACCTCTTGCCGGGTAAGTTTGTCCCATCTTGGTGTGGGGTCGGGAGTTCCGTTGTGAGCTCGGTGCTAGATGGTGCCTGCCCTGTTGCGCCTGTGGGCAGGGGCTGTGGTAGCGTTGCGCGGGGCACTTGCCTTGCCGTCGCGGTGTGCTGTGAGGTGGGGGCGGGACTGTGTGTGGAGCTTGCGCTGTGTGGGTGTTGTTTCCGTCGGCTTTTCGGAGATGAAGCCTGTGGGGGCGTGCCCATGAGCTGCGGGGAGAGGATTCGTGGCATTTGGGTTTAGGGGCATGTGTTCGATATCTGTGTCCTGGTTGAGGGTGGCCCTGTGGGGAAATTCATACCACGGTTCATTGGGAGTGGAGAGCTCATGGGGTTGGGATCGGAATTCATGGGAGGTTGGGACTATTTTATTCTGTGGCGGCTCTGGTTGGCGGGGTAGTTTGGACCATGTAGACCTCTCTTTTGCACATGACCCCCTCTCCAGATGAGGATGGGGGTCGTTGACGAGCCGGGACTAGCCCGGACCAGGTTCAGGTGCTGGGGCAGCCTGTCTGTCTCCAGTCCCGGAGGAAAGGGGACCACTACCTGGGTCTGGGGACTGGTATCGGCACCTGGACCTGGGAGTATAGAGTATGTATGGGGAGTGTGAGTGAGTGTACGACGTCCATTGTTGTGTGTCTTTACGTTGGGTGTGTGGGTGTGAGTGTTTTTATGTGTACGCATGAGTTGCGGTAGTCCCGGCGGTGGTTCTCCTGGGGTTCCTGTGCTCTGGGAGGCCTTTGGATGTCTGTGACTCGGATCTCCTCTGTATCTGTCCCGGGTCCAGGGGGGCAGGTCTGTGGCTCCTCACTCACTAATGCATATTTATATAGAGAAACTTTGTATACACAAGCGAGCTCACACTCAGACCCACAGGTGTTTAGATTCAGGTGTTAACAGGTACACATATGTTCTATATTGAGCCGCATTAACCACTAAATACATCTTGAATTGATAAGTACCGTGCACTTTTCGGTAAAAAAGCTGGTAATATGAACGTTTCTGCAGGTGTGAAAGCAAGCAGTGTGTTATCTTGTATTCTCTACATCCTTCTTTCTTTCCTCCATTCTTTTCTCCTTCTCTTCCCTTTTTCTTTTTACCCCACCTTTCTTTCTTTTGTGCTTCTTTCTTTTTTCTTTTTCATTTCTGTCTTATTGTCCGTAACAATTAATATAATCCCAAAGCAGTTTCTAATACAGCTACTGTGGGGCTCGGCCAAAAAACTTCAAAATCAAAGTAATGATGCAAAACATATGGCAAAATAAACATGAAAATGGTACATCAGAACCGCTATCAAGATTTTATCATACCCTTCACAGTTCTCAGGTCTAAATTCTGTAAAAAACCCATGGGCTGAGCTGAAGATCAGGAAATATAGGATGGGACAGAGAACTCTGGACCATCTGGAAAGACTGGGCAAAGAGTGATGGTCAGAGACCTCTCTCTGAATGGTCCAGCATTGTAAAACGTTAAATTGGTCAACTACACCACTTTGATGTTTTGAAAACAAATATTTCTAAGCATGTGATTTTCTTCTGTACATGTATGTGTATTTACAGTATTTTTATATAAGAAAAAAAGACTGTGGTTGGTTGGTTGTGGTAGTGTTATCTGCTTGTTTAGTTTCACAGCAGAGTAGCTGACTACTCTGGCTGTAAAGTGTTCATTGTGTTGATCAGAGAAACAACCTGGGGAAGAGACTATTTCTGTGGTGGCTGGTTTTTGCAAATAGCACTCTGTAGTGCCAACCTCAAAGTAAGAATCTAAAGAGTTTGTGTCCAGGATGTGTGGGGTCTGCAGAAATGTTAGCTGCCCATTTTCTGACCCTAGACTATTACAAGTCTTGGATGGAGGGGAGGTCAGCACTGATGATCCTCTCTGCAGACCTGACTGTTCGTTGAAGTCTGAATCTGTCCTGTTTTGTGGGGGGGGCTAAAGACAGAGCTGAAATCAACAAACAGGATCCTGGGTGGATGAGGTGGTGCAGGATGAAGTGTGCTCCCAAGTTGACTGCATAGTCTGCAGACCTGTTTTCTCGGTAAGCAAATTGCAGGGGGTCCAGTAGGGGGACTGTGATGTCCTACAGATGCTTCAACACCAGTAGTTCAAAGGATTTCATGACCACAGAAGTCAGGGGGAAAGATCGGTAGTCATTTATTCCTGTTGGTGTGTGACTTGGGACCGGGATGATGGTGGGACGCTTGAAGCAGTAGGAAAACCGACGCAGCTCAAAATCTGATCAGATCTCTCTGTTCCTCTTGGTGAGTCTATTATTTATCATTAGTTTTCTGTTGCGGTTCTGGTTAGAATTAATAAGTAATAAACATGCCACTGCTATCACTGATCTACTTGGCCTGGTTAAATTGATAATCTGTAGGAGTGCTGTTTGTATCTCTGGTGTACAGTGAAATCACTGCTCTGGGCTTTCCAGAGACTGACTGTCAAATGCTACTGCACATCTACTTTGAAATGGTTTTTGAAATGCTTTGCTGAAGGGAAAAAAACACCCCATGCTCAGGTTTCTTGCACATGTATATTTTCAAAGATCTATATGATGTTGCTTCCAGTTGGGGAATCAGCACATATCCACATAATAGGATAAGGCATTGACAGATGTATTTGAAAGAAAATATATATATATATTATGTTGCTTGAACTAGACATAAAGTCAACTCTACAATACTGAGTTTAAATAAAAACATGCTGTGGGTTCAGCCATATGAAATCATGTGTTATAACCCCTTTATAGAGAGAGATTATTATGGTATGAATTGATCACACCTCCTTAATGTCTCTGTGGGCTTGAAATAAAAAGTTCATTGTTAATATATCTGTTTTCTGTCAGGCTAACACACAGCGCCCAGGCAAACAAATGTTACTATCGGAGTAAAGAAGATATTACATTTCTACTGACAGTCACAGTCTTCTGGGATAGAAAGCAGCTATTGTGCAATCAATAATTAAACATGACTTTGGTGTTTATGCTCAGAGCAAAAATGAATGGTCTGTATGTATTGTTCATGAGAAGCCTTTTACAATAGCTGGAAGCTCTCTAAACATTTTTTTGAAATCCAGTCTAACTCTGCAAGCTTGAAAAAAAAGTATTTTTTTTTTTTTTTGCGGCACTAGTGCCCATGATTTTTGTTATTTTTTCAAAAGTAAGTAGACAGAAAGTGGGGTGGAGAGAGGGGGAGGACATGCAGCATAGCTCTCCAGGGTCAGGACTCAGACCTGGGACAGCTGCATCTGGGACTGAAGACTCCGCACCCCCCTAAAAAGATGCTTCTTATTGTGCATGTACTACAGGCTTCTGGGTGGACGACATGGCCAAGTTATCATTTTACAATTTTATCCAAATATTCCTAATATTAATATCCTAATATTAAAACATTCAATAGCAATTAAAGAAGAAACGTATAACAGAACATTTGGTTAGAGAGTATTTCAGAACAGATTTGGTTACGTTTTTCCAATTTTGTCAACTTCTGTTAAGTACAATAAACATTTATTAACAACATTAACATATCGAAGACATGAAATACACTCTCTCTCAAACTGTTGCCTAAATTAAAAATGCATCTTATTTAAAACGTAAACAACAACATGACTTGGGTAACGTGTACTCTTTATTGTGTACGCTTTATTGTAGGAATTAAAAAGTAAAAACATTTTGTATCACAGTCATCAATTTAAAATTGCAATTTTTGTGGTCATTGCTACAGGTCAATTTACCCCCTTAAGCAATTTGTGCCACCATTTCATGCCTTTCTACTTCCATTTTCTACCCATGAACAAACACTTTGGCACCTTTATGCTTAAACTGTTGCATGCCAGTCTATGTATCTTAGTAATCAAGTAGTTTTAATGAATTATAAATAGTCATAACATGTTCAAATCATATGTATGATGTAACTCAACTGTATATTATTTTCAGAAAACATTGTATGGCACCTAATTTCCATATATTTTGGCTCTGATCTATATTTGAGCGATCATAATCTTTCATATTTAGTAAGAGTCAACTGGTCTATATAGGTATCAGACCCACTGAATGAAAACAGGGTTTACCATAAAATCCTAAGAAAAATATTCACAATCTAAGAAAATTTGAGCATTTTTAGATACATGTACATTAGGTACATGGGTAACTAATAGTTTGTTTACAGGTTCAAAATGACAATGTAAGGAATGGGGTTGTGAACTGACTCGGAGTAGTTGGTGTTTGTTTAAATAAGCTCTAGAAAATATGCTAGCTGAATTTCATAGTGCAGTGGACATACAAATCTCCTGCTGTGAAGGCTTAAAGGAAATAGTGTCTCAGTTCATCTGCTGCATTCACATTATAAAACAGACACTTGCATTAGGCATGCATTGGGCAAAAAGCCTTTTATTAATATTTTGGCTGCCCTGCTGAGTACAATGAGACCCATGGCTCATCATAATGTCATTCTGACAACTTTGCAGGAAGTTAGAGTGACAAACCAGGCCATTGTAAAGGCTGCAAAAAGCTACCTTAGTTTCTCTCTAGGCTGCTGGAAGCAGAGAACTGATCATGTTGTTCCTTCAGGATGCATTTAAAACAAAAATCATCCTCAACAACCCCTCTGTGTGAACTTTAAAGCCCAAAACACAACTACATTTAACACTTGGCATACCTCCTTTACTTTCTCTGCAGCTGCTTGTGTCTGCGCTGAAATATCTGAGACACTGAGTTTGATGAACATAGAAAAATTAGTTTTTAATACTGTAGTAATCATGGTGGCACAGTTGTTAGCAGTTTTGCCTTGCAACAAGAAGGTCCTGGGTTTAATTCCCAGCCTGGGGTCTTCCAGCATGGAGTTTGTATATTCTTCCCGTGTAGCTTTGTTGATAGTGTCAATTGGTCACTCTAAAATTGCCCTTAGGTATATGTGTGTGCGTGTATGGCTGTTTGTCCTGTGTGTCTTGGTGTTGCCCTGTGATGGACTGGGTGTCTCTCGCCTCCTGACCAATGACCGCTGGACATAAGCACCAGCTCCCCCATGACCCTGCATGAGTCGTGGGGGAGCCGGCATAGACAATGGATGGATTGAAAAGAGTAACTAAACACGGTTTTACTGGTAATTTCATTTAAATCCGTAACACTAACTCATTATTACTACTAATTTTAACATGGTAATCTTAAAAACCAGTTACTTATCATCTTTACTACATCAAATCTTGTTTATACGGCTAAAGGTGAAGTATAATACTGAACACGAGCATAGTACTAAACTGAACTGAATGTGCCAGTGGTCCCCAAATTTTTAGCTTTCGGACCCCTAAGATAACAGTGGAAGAGACTGATGACCCGACAATCAGTTCAGTACATAAGGTTTCTGCAAAGTCAGTTAAACAGAGATACAATGACTATGCAAGATGCAGCAACAGCAAATAATCTTTATCTGTTTTTAAGTACTTTTATAAAAAAATCTCTTGAAGCATTTATACCACAAACATGCTTTTAAGATGATTGTTATTAAATTTAATTTCTGAAGAGGATCTCAAACGGGGACCCAGTTGTCGATTTGTGACCTTAAATGCGATACTGACCCATCTTTTGCAACCATCGTAACAAATGAAACCCCAATCTCTATGCTTTGGAAGACCGTCAGCACATTCTAAACCTTAATTTTATATTATTTTATCCACTATGAAGGCCTGAAATACGGACAGAAAATATATTGGGAAAAGAAAGGTTTAAATAAATATAAGAAACATTGCCTGTTAATTATTAGTTTTGTTTTACATACTGATTAGATGTCTCAAGCTCTGGGTTAGGGTTAGGATAATTAATTCCTATAGTATAAGTTGACCATTCAAGGAAATTTCGGGAACCTGATAATTAAAAATTGGGAAAAGCTAAACAAAGTGTGACCACATTTTTTTGTCACATCGGTGCTTATTGGGAGCATATAACTGAAAAGAGATGACACAATAAATCATTAGTGCCTGTCTTATCATTCCCCTTAACCCATTTTTCTTTGTCTCCCATGACCTAGATCCTTTTAAATCCTGTTTCCCATGCTGTTTTCCTCACTAATTGGCTCTGTGAAAGTTGCTGCAGGGCAACAAGCTATAGCTTATTTTCAAAGTTTCCTTTTTTTTCCCCAATAAAGACACAAACTGCATAGACATGGAAGAACAAAAACAACACAGAAACCCACACAGATGCTGCACAAGTAAAAACATCCAACTTACACAAAAGCTCAACTAACTCCAAAACACGGAAAATACTTCTAATATTTAAAATTCAACACAGAGAAAGCACAACATGTCAATCACAGCTGCTTCAGTGCTTTTCATGGTACGAGTGGCAAGCAGTACCTGACAGCCCCCACATCTGCTAACACTAGGGAATTATACCCACAGTTCAGTTTTCAGTCGGCACACTCACTGAAGATGTTTGATTTAATCTATTATTCAGTTGTTATGCAACTCTGCTGTCAGCCAGAATCATCCATAGTCCCAAAAATACGGGATTGCTCTTGAGCCTTATCAACAAGCAGACAATCATATCGTGACAAGAAAATAATAAATAAAAATGCAAGTGGGGTTTGTCAGTTCTTCTAGTCGTGAAAATCAATCACTGATCTGTGGCAGACTCTGAAAGATCTGGGAAGTCAGCATGGCGGGGAAGAGAAAACTTTATTTCTAAAAACTGCACACTTCCACTTTCTATGAATGGCGAAATGAGTTTCATGTTATTCATCATACATAACTGAACATTAGGAAAATATTACAATCCCTTAATTCAGTCAATATCTCCGCTAATAATGAAGACTAAAAAGTGTTGGGTAAGATACTAATCAAACAGCAATTAGTGGTGGAAGATCGCCATCTGCTGGTGGCTTTAAAATTCAACTTTATAGAGAGTGTGTACAGAGAATGATGGGAAAATTATCTAGAGTATTAACAGTAACTTGCAAACATCGTCATGGCCATTGAACTTTTTCCTATTTTACAAAATTAAATATCTTTTTATAGAGATTTTATGCAATAGACAAGCAGAATGTAGCACATAGTTTGGAAATTAAAGGAAAATGATACATTGTTTTCTTTTCTTATAAAAATAAAAATCTAAGAAAAAACATTTGTGTTAAGCCCCCTTTACGCTGAAACTAAACAACCTTCAGAAGTCATCTATTTAGTAAATGGAGCCACAAAGTCAGAGATTTAACCACAGTGTGAATGTTGTTAGAACATTATATCAACAAACTGAACAAAGACCTAGGAACACACCAGACAGGTATGGTCAAAGGTTGTGGTCAAGTTCAAGGCAGAACATCTCTGGGAGCAGACCAACCAATTTTCAAGTATTTTGCTCATCTAACAAGTTATTCCTTTCTTTTCTGTTTGTAATTTAGATCCATCCATCTTCCCATCTACTGGGACCGGCATCCCTGTTCCGATTATCAAGCATCCCCACAGCATGATGCTACCACCACCATGTAGCACCACAGGGGTGTGTGTTCATGGTGGTTTGCAGAATGCGTTTTCCTCCACACTCAACTATTTCCGTCTTGGCTGAAAGATTCCATTTTGGTCTTATCTGCCCAGAGCACCTTCTTCCACATGCTTGCTGAGTTCCCAACAGGGTTTGTGGAAATCTTTAATCTTTCTCACCAGAACTGTGGGTCTCTTCAGCTCTTCCATAGTTAACATGGCCCTTTTGGCTGCCTGATGAATGCTCTCCTTGCTAGCCCTGTCGGTTTATGTGTGAACGGTCAAGTCTTGATATGTTTGGAGTTGAGTCATTCCCATTTTAGATGAGGAACTGAACAGAGGAAATTGTTTTGTAGCCTGACCCAGATTTTAAACATCCACTCATCTTTATCTCTGACCTTTTTTCTGTGTTGCTTTTTATTCCCTAATGTTTTCTAACAAATCTCTGAAGCTTTCACATGTCGGCTGTATTTATACTGAGATTAAGCTACCAACAGTTGGACTTCTGAAGACAACTGGTAGACCTTAATTTTTTTTAGGGGTATCAGAGTACAGGGGAATGAACATAAATGCACACCATGCTTTTCAGATTTTTATTTTTTAAAAAGAACAATGACTAGAAAATGAATATTTTATGCAAGATAAAGCATTGAAAGTTTGTCATTCACCTGGTGAATGAACCAAAGCACACCTTCAGGCTATGTAACAGCAGGAATGTTGTATGAGAAATGTCTTACACAATCACCCAACCTAGTTTGATTTTCTGTTAAGAAAGCAAAGAAAGACAACTTGCATCAACTATTTCTCTCATGCCAGAAGCTGTGGTCTTACCAAACACCTCTGGCGGCTTTCGATTGGAATAATGGATGTTGATCTGAGCCTAAAGACCATAAAAGCATATTTTTAGGGAATGAAAACAACATTCAGGATAATAAATACAGCAATAAATTGAGCAAAATCCTTGTTATTGCCATTTCCAATAATGCAATTACATCTTTTTACAGCAAAGAACTCACCAGGATCTGGAGCATCTGGCTGAAGAGCAGGGAAGTCATTTTCAAACACGAAAGTGCTGTCATAGCTTGGATTTACCTGGATAACGATGAACATTGAAACTGTCAAGAAAGCAGTTGTAGCAGGGCTTACAGAAGACATGTATTATACAAAGTCATGTACCTGCTTGTATCCAGAAGGGACCATAATAAGCAAAGACAACTAGTGATACAGACAACATCAGTATACAGAAGTAAACATACCTGTTGGAACCCTAAAAGCCAACATTTTAATTTGTTTTGTTCATGCTTGTTTGCCCAAATCTTCCTACCTTTCCATTTGCTCTTGTGTTGCCAGGGCAGAGAGGGTTGCGAGGATCATATCTAGGTATGTGCTCCTCAGGGGGTTTTTCTACCTGCCCAGCCCAGGGTCTCTTCATGCGGTGGGCCGAAACCAGGACCCAGCTGTCTTTTAGCGGGTTGTAACGCAGATGCTGGTGCTCTGGTGGAAAAAAAGCAGGGAATAAGACAATACAAAACAATAAAAAGAGAACGACAAAGACAGAACTCTTACAGGTTTGTGGGGCCTCGCAATACTGTTCACATCCTTGGAACCCTCTCACATTTTGTCATGTTACAACCATAAAGCTTAAGGTATTTTAAATTGGATTTCTACACAACTTTGCCTTTATTTCACTAAAGCTCTGGTTTGTCATCTTTCTGGAAGTCATTGGTAGCCTCTAACATATTTCCTACTAACATTGCCCTGTATTTAACTTCATCCAATGTCCTATCGACTCTGACCAGCATCCCTTGTCCACGCTGAAAGAAAAAACCTTTCCAACATCATGACGCTGTCATCACCATACTGTGGGCATGCTTTTCTTCAGCAGACAAGAAAAAATGCAACAGCGTGATGCTACCACCACCACGTTTTACTCTGTTTAATTTGGTTCTCCTCTGAGTGTGTTCTTACATAGGATGCCTGTATCGACATAATCTCATAATTATGAGATTTTTATAATATTATGAGGGGTTTTTTCCCATCAGAGTGGCGGAAACGGGCTTCCACAGTATTACATGCGACCCATCCAACAGCCATCCAGGAGGAAACTGCTGATTCCGCAACTTGCAGAAACAAAAAACAACAGGAACTCAAGTCACATGAAAGCCAAGCTGACCGGGTGTTTATTGAAAAACAGTGAGCTGCAGTCTAAGCACTGCGACACATTTGCTTCAATGTTTGGGCCCTGAACAGGATAAACAAACATCCATGGTTGTACAGACTGCAACAGCCGTAGTCCTCGGCATGATATCCTGGATGGATGAACTTCACTATGAAAGTGTCCCTCACTAAAGTCCGAACATACCTTTGGGATCGAAACTGAGATCTTGAATCCCGCTCATGATCTTCGGCGCCGTTTGCCAACTCTCACCCCGGTGTTGAACGAATGAATCATTTGCTAGTTGTGAACTTTGGCATGGTCCCACATTGCTCCCCAGTAGCATTTAGCCTATGGAGGACCAGAAATAAGAAAAAGGCGTGCCGTTTGGGACGGATCACTATGTAATACGTAGAGCCTAAATACAACTTAGCGTAATTATAGAGCAAAAAGAAATAACGGTACAAACGGTGTGGCAATTATAACATTCGGTTGTTATGTCCCTATTTTTAAAGCATAAACGTAAATTTAAGACCTTTTTTGGCTTCAACTGCGTGCTGGCAACCTCGCTGCAGCCTTGCTCACCAGCTATGGGTCGGTCGCGGCCAACCCGACCGAAATTGCCAACTCGTTTAAATGAACGATTGGTCCGTTGCAGACATGACGCCTCTATGCCAGCCAGACTATTTAAGCCTATCTAGTTAATTATGATGAACTGCGATTAAAATTACAAAAATAATGTGTTTCTAATTGTCATTAAGTTCAGTGATTCGTGCGCTTGAAGACAACATTTTACGTCCAATAGCTCTTCTTCTCTGATCAACCTACACTTACAAATACCGCTTAAACAACAGCGACTCCTTGTGATCAGAACAGAACTGCATGTAAACCATATCACGCTGATAACTTTGACTTTGCCATCTCATAATTATGACATACTACAAATCAGTTAGGCAACAATGTAGGTTGATCAAGCCTTGGAAGTCTCTGCTCCCGATGCCTGCAGGTGTCCTTGTAGTCCTCGATCCTTGTGAACTCCCTCTGTCAGTAGTGTTGGAACACACAGTGGTTGTGATCATTATTTGAACAGGAAAGTATTGTATTGCAATACAAAATGTAAGAAAAGGGCAAATAACATCAGAAAAGAGACAAACCATTATTACTTTCTTACATGTAGGTAAATTATAAAGAAAATCAAGGTGTCCATATTTACAGTCTCCTTTTAGAATCAAAGACTCAGAAACTAGAATGAAATAACAGGGAAAAGTCTGGCAGACCCACAACAAATTCAGAAGACACATTTCTCAAAGTCACAAGCATGCGTAATAGGCGGCTCACTGGTTAGTACTTCCAAGCACAACTTAAAAGTGGTGGTATTAAGCAAGTTTCAATTCCTTCTGTGAAAATAAGAAACGCTGGTGGCCTCTATTAAATAGGGGATTTCTGAAGGCAACTTGTTGCACTGTATTTAATTAAGAGGGATCAAATTCAAGTGGGGTTAATGCATATGCATGCCATACTTTACAGATTTTATTTACAAAAAAAGTTTTAAAAACATCTTTCATTGTCCTTTTGCTTCAGTTATTAATTACTTCGTATTTGGTCTAAAATATCCCAACAAAATACATTAAAGTTTGCGGTTGTAAAGGTTCATTTTTAATACTGTATAGCAAGTTTGTTAACCAAGAGTGAAACCAGGTATCCAGGTTACATATCCTGCCAAATGAGGACATCCAGTGGGTTCTTGTGAATGCTGGAGGCTGGTGGGCTCCTTTTGTCTTATTATTACTGGATGTCAATGCTGCGCTCAACACATCTAAACATACTGACTGATAGACTACAAACGTAGGAGGATTTGTCTAGTATGGTGCTAAATTGATTCAGATGTTGTCCGTCAAGCTGGGTTGCATTATATTACAAAATAAACATTTCATGACGATAGTTAGTATTAATTGGAATGTATGTACCTGACTTGAAATCAGTATGATTTAATTGAATATACTTTGTGAAGTGCCTTGACACGACATGTGTTGTGAATTGGCGCTATATAAATAAAACTGAACTGAATTGAAACTGAATGACTCATATCCTCTCATTCAAAGGCAGTGGAAGTGACAGATACGTTGGACTAGTGGTCTAAAAGTGTATAGTTTGTTGTAATCACTGTGTTAATCGTACTTTTACAAGTGTGTACGCACAAGAGTTGCCCTAATTCTAGACTCAAAGTAAATCCAAGGGAAGAGCCGACCAAGAGCTAAACGATCTCGGCCAAATGAACCAGATCCTCAAGAACAATAAGAAGTCCCACACAGTTGCCTAGACGGCAAAACAAGATCTGTGATTGGCTGATTCGCCATCTCGCGAGCCCACATAATAAGGAAGACGCAGGCAGTTAGCCACCTGTCTGCTCGTCTGAAACACATGTAGCCTAACCTGTTGTATTCTTTTTTCTGCGCGTGTTGTTTGTGACCATGTCTTTTATTAAAACAACTGTCAAGCTGTTAGGCGTCTGCGCAGTCAGCGTCCTGGTCGTGCTGATGCTGCGGAACTGGATGGCCACCAAGCAGTACGTTTTTAGCAAAGAAGATGTCGCTAAGTTGGCCAAGCAGTACGCAGGTAAGTTCTGTTCTAAAGTGCAAATGAAATGTGTGTCGCGCTCCGGGTTCACTTGCTTTCTGTTTCAGTGAGTAGAACATCACTTCCAAAGGGTTTTAATCTCATCTATTTCTCCTCTGATTATTCTCAGGGCAGGACCATGAGCAGGCTTTCTCTAAAGTAGTGGTGGAGCTCAGGAAGAGGTAACTTCCAGACCCACAGGCACGAAACTGACAGCTGAGCCAGAAAGTGAACAAAGTTTATTAAATTCGGACACCTGCATTTAAAAATTTGTCAACTTAACCTCTAATATTAGGACAGCTATACTTTTAGATTTTTTACTACTGTATGTAGATCAGACATTTACATTATTTGTTGTGTAAAGGTTAAGGCTTTTTGTATAGTTTGTTATAAACCAAGAGTTGGAGAAAGTGCTTTACTATCAGTAATTTCATTCCAACATACTACGACATAAAAAAACATCAAATATCGTAAATATAATGTAAATATTATTCCAGATTTACAGATTATATTTAAAATCTAAACATGCAAACATAGTCTGTTTGTGCTGCAGGGACCAAACTCGAGGTTAACATGTATAGAAAGAATACATTTACAGTATGTTTTCTAATTTTCCCATCCCCACAGCATGATGCTGCCACCAGTATGTTTCAGTGTGAAGATTGTGTTCAAGGCGATGTCCTCTTGGTTTTCTGCCACACATAAGGCTGAATACATTTGCACACCACACTTTTATTTGTAAAATAAGCATGGTTGTAACATGGCAAAATATGGAAAGGTTCAAGGGACATGAATACTTTTACAATGTTGTTTGATTTTTATTATTCCTTGTACATCATTTTTGTATGGGCTAACCAAGTGTATCTAAACTAGGTATCCAGGTCACATTCTTCCAGATGAGGACTTGCAGTGGGTGTTTGTGAACGCTGGAGGCTGGATGGGCTCCATGTGTCTCCTCCATGCCTCCCTCACAGAGTATTTGTTGCTATTTGGTACTGCGGTGGACACTGGAGGACACTCAGGTAAGGAACCATAAGTTTAGATGAATCTTACCTAATTATCTTTCCTGAATTATTTAGACTTTGCTTTCTAAAACTTCACATATACAATTTTATTTTTCTAATGTGTTCTGTTTCCGTCAGGACGATACTGGGCTGAGATCTCCGACACCATCATCTCGGGTACTTTCAGGCAGTGGAAGGAGGGGACTACCAAGAGTGAAATGTACTATCCAGGTAATGGATTAACAGGCTGACATTAACCATTGTATATATTTATGATGCATTTGCAGCCATTATAACTGTACAGTATTTCAGAAGTGTACACACTCTTTGATCTAAACAAACAAGCGCATGATCAATCATTTCAAAGCTTTTTTCAACTTTAAGGTTGTGTAATTGTGCACACCGCTTTACTTGAAGCACCTTATGATTCAATTGCAGCCTTCAGTTTTCTTGACTCGTGTCATTTATAGTAAATCGAATGAAACCGAAAGGAAGTTCAGCAGTTCTGGTTGGATTTGCATCATTTAGCTAAAGCCATACCCCAGATGATCTTTATACAAATGTATTGGTGAGAGGAAAGAGAGTAAAATTTACAGGATTATTTGTGTATCATACAGCAAAGACAATCATCAATTATTTGAGAACACATTAGACAATAATGATCGTGTTATACATACTTACTTTAGGGTGTTTGCACAAAATGGATGAAAAGACCCGAGGGAAACTGGGAGGCTGCCAAGAAACCAGAGACAAGATTGTAGAAACTGCAGGAATTTCAGGCAAATGTTCCTGTGTTCCCTGTATGTACGGGCTAAAGAGTAGGATTGCAAAACAAAAGCCATTTCTTATGAGAAAACAAAACACTGATGTCTGGCTAAAATCTCCAAAAACCTTGTAGAAGGATGTCAATGGTCTGATGAACAAACATTTAACCCAAATGTCTGCTTGGCACAAAGAAAAAGACCAAGGCTGCCGTTACACAGCAAGTCTTGATGTTCAATTCAGTTTTCTTTCTTTTTTCTTGGTGGTTTATTACTGCTGTTTAATTGAGACCGTCATCAGACTTCAGTTTGAGGAGTTCACGAACCCAGAGTGACCCGAATGAGCAAAAGGAGAATGTAATGGATGTCGCTCTCTTTTTTTTTTTTTTTTTTTTTAAGTTGTTGAGCAATTGGAGCCGATAATATTATGAATATCAAGAAAATAAAGAGAACAATGTTTAGCAATGGTCTTTTGTGGGGCAGCGACTGCTACTGCTGTAGAGAAATCTGTGCGGATGCGTAGTTGGACCCAGGACAATGATGTAAAAGTTGGCTCTAATGCAACGTGACCGTTCAGACTGCCGATGCTTTAAAAACCATCGGAAACGTATCCAATTTAGCGCCACATGTGGAAGTGGCACTTTTTTTTTTTTTTTTTTTTTGGAGGTGAAAAAAATGGAATTGTGCTCTTCACACTGCCATGAAAAGCTAAAACATGGTGGTGGCAGCATCATGCTTTGGGGTTTTTGTTAGGATGGATGTAATTATGAAAACCTTTCTTTTGAATTTTTTTTAGTAGATTTATACGGGAAGAAACGTGCCATCAGAAACTGAATCTGAATTGCTCTGACTGAATCTGTATTTGTGTAATTTGAAATGAAATGCATTGGTTTGAAAATGAATTTCACTAAACTAAAACTGCATTTTATGGTTTGAAACTGAATTCATTTGCTTTTAAAATGTATTTCGTTGTATTAAAAATTCAGTTTGACTACTATCACTTTCAGGTCTGTAATTCAATTTCAGTTCTAAAATTCAGTTTTTTGTGTCAAACATCCGGGTCTTTAATCAAACACAGATTCATCGATTTACGTTTCACATCAGGTTAAACTTCCTTTACAGCATGTTGAGCTGCAGCAGCGCAGCATACATGAGCTTGGCAGATGTCAATCACCAAGTCAAATGAGCATCTATAAGAAGCGTCATGTAAACCAATGATGGTCAAACAGCAACTCTTATGCTACCTGCAGCTATTAGCTAAACATGCCAGATTAGCATAGTGTGCCGCTGGTGTTACGTCGGTGTACGTTTCTCTTGCCCTTACCTCAGCGTAACTTCTGTTGCATAGCAACCGTGTTGTGAAGCGCAGAGCTGTGAAGCCGAACAAATGAAGCCTGAAGGTTAATACCGCTGTCTCTACTGTAAATGACTACATGGTTTTTATTTACCCTTTTACATATTGCTGATGGCTTATAATGCTGTTTTGTTTTAAAATGTTATTGTTTTTTGATCTTGTTCATTATTCAGCCATTTAAAATGTTGAAATTATTTTTGTGTAAAAATCTAACTAGATAAAATACATTTTGACATTTTGAATTTGTTTAATTTATTTGTAAAGCTTTCAACAACTTAACACTAACATATTAACTTTAGGAACAATGTTTAAATCAGTTTATTTGCGGAGCATAATAATAATAATAATAATAATAATAATAATAATAATAATAATAAATAAATCAAACATTAATATTTGATCTCATCAGACTGAATTATATCTGTTTAACTTCCATCCATTGGGGAAACCCACCCGGTCAGCTGACAGCTGGCAAGGCGAGCCGGCAGCTGGAGCAGCGGACGAACACTTCAGTGCATTTGTGCAATTAAGCGATATATTGATAAACTGATCAGATATTTTAGGTTTACACAACTTCATTCTCGTCTAAAAACATTGTAAAAGTTCAGTTGATTCACAGAATGCGCAATATATCCAATTTTATTCACAACTTTTCTCTCTCCTCCGGCCTTTGCTACTTCTGTTTGAACAATCTACTTCAACCTGCAATGAATCATGGGATAGGGTGGGACTCGGAGGATACACCGGACCCATCCTTCAAATCTGGGGATAAGAAGGACGCATTTGTTGGAACCTTGGAAATTGGACAGCATTCGTCGCCTCATCCAGGACGTTATTGGCCTACAAATGCGTCCTTCAAAAGAATACAGTCCTGAATTTTGACACAGCGATAGTGGATGACATCCGTGAATCAATAAATCAATGTTTGATTAATCTGTGGCTTCAAGAACCCGGATGTGTGACTCAAAAAACTGAATTTTGGAACTGAAATTGAATTTCAGACCTGAAAGTGAAAGTAATCAAACTGAATTTTCAATAAAAAACAAAACAATTTTCAAAGCAAACAAATTCTGTTTTAAACCATTAAATTCAGTTTCAGTTTAGTGAAATTCATTTTCAAACCAATGCATTTAATTTAGCAATTCAAATTCAGTTTCTGATGGCGCAAGTTTCTTCCCATAGATTTACTTTTTTTGCAGTTGAATTGTACAGGATATACCCTATACTGCCAAAACGATTGGGTCACACCACCAAATCAATGAATTCTGGTGTTCGAATCACCTCCATGGCTGCAGGTGTATAGTTAGATGTGGAGAAACATGACTGACCTGCACAGATTCCTGACCTCAAAACGTCTTGAACACCTTTGGGATGAATTCGAACAGAGGCTGGAATACTGTTTGTTTTTTCACATATGAACACACTCCTAAACCTTGTGGAAGATGTTTACAAAACAGTTAAAGTTGCTATTGCTGGCAATGGTGGGTTCATCAACAATTTGGACTTTATAGATTAACAATAGGATTTCATCAAAGTTCATATACATGTAAAGGTAGACAAACATACTTTTAGCAATATAGTGCATGTAAAATTAAAGGTGGAAAAGGTTTTAAAATTGTCTAATTCAAAAAGATTTTAATAGGGTGCATGTTTGATTTCCACTTTATGTGCTTGAATAATTATTAATCAGTGCTTTTGTACATCCACACTGCATCCCCTCAGGTGACACTATTGTTCATGAAGTGGGCGAAGCCACATCGGTCCAGTGGAGCGCCGGGACGTGGATGGTGGAGTATGGTAGAGGCTTCATCCCCTCCACGCTTGGCTTTGCTCTGGCAGACACCCTGTTCAGCACCCAGGACTTTGTCACGATGTTCTACACTGTGCGCGTCTATGTAAAGGCTCTGGTGCTCGAGGCCGGCACGCTGCTTACAGAGGCTGGAGTTGTCTGAGAGGCAGAAGATGGACACACACTGTTCAGATTGACTGGGACATCAACACTTTGTCCACAATTAAAATCTGTTTTGAGGACTGGGAGTGTTTATGCAGAGAAATCCAGGTGCAAAAATTCAACATGTAATTTATGACAATCCAGTGTGATCTTTTTCGGATCCTGCTAAATATATACATGAATTACACAATAACTTCACTCTAAATCAGATCTTAGCCTTCTGCACAATGGTTGGCCCCTCACACTTTTCAGTAATGCCCTGTTAGAGGTCAGGCTGCTGAAGTTCAGCAGTTATTTAGGGTCTGGTTTATTTTGAGGCCTTACAGTTTGTGTTGCCAAATTTGAGATTACTCATCTCATTACCATAAAAACCCTGAAATGAATGAAAGGTCAACTATATAACAAGATGAAGGCATGGGCCAATATGATAACCTTGAGTTAAAAACACTACGGTATTGATATTTTCTCCAAAACAAAATGCATAAAACGGTTGACTTATTAAAACAGCAACACTACAAATAATCCTATTGCAGCTAAAATAATAATAGTGTTATCTACAGTATATCATTTAGGATTTTAATACATAGACTTGATCAAAAATACAAAATGAAGACCTGTTTATAATTTAAGAACCTGTTGGGCAGAATGTTAAATCTTTTTGCCATTCTGATCTTTCTAGAGTTGTGTAAGTTTAACAGGCTGATATTAGCTGGGGCAACTAGCCTGCAGTTAGCTGCTTAACTGTAAATTCAAAACAGTGTTACCCTAGTAAGATATGAGTGGTGCTTTTTAGTTTCTATACCATGGAACCTGTACTTCTCATGACCAGAAATACTTCCTAAGTCTTAAATTTGTATTTTCTTAAAAGCTTTCAGGCAGCTGACCAGCCATGTGCAGCAACAGGTTGGGAAGTGAAAAACACCTTAGTCATTAAAAGACCTTTAAACCGCAGGAATGCTAGCACACTATCAATTTGAGCAACTTTCAAACCATACATTTTTTAAAAACTTCAATGTACTTTAATACCAGTAACCTGCCCCTTTCTCTTAATGCAACTTCTTGTTTATCAACCTCCAGTCGTTCATTTGTATCTGGCCTTTTTGAAAATACGTGAAGCTGGCAGGATATGTTAATGAAATCTGTGCATTGATTTGGTACTCTAGTTAGTATACCTGCCAGCTAGGAAAACAGTGGCTTTTTTGTGTGTGTTTAAACAGCAGTAAAGGTTAAAGATGTCCATTAAACGTTTTTAGAGTGATCTAGAAACCACCTTCAGCTATGTGTGCAGTTCATATTTGGCCCAGGAAAGCTTGTACTGCAAACCTGCGCTATCACTTTCATTTTTTTCTGCTGAATGTTTAAACCTGGTGGTTCCAGTCACAAACTGTGCTAAACCTTTTTACAAGTGCAGCTTACTGAGGAAGGTAACACTAAATTACAAGGCTCAAGTGTTTTCCTTTTTTTTTTTAGCACCACATGTACACATCTTACAAGAAATGAACTTGTGTTGATTGAATGTTGAAATGTGACCATCTGCAGCAGAATCCGCATCTCTGAGAAACCAGCCTGACTTTATAACCGCAGAGCAGCAAACTGTCCATTAAAGAAGAACCATTGACAGTACTGTACTGAAACAGTTTACATACAGAAGTGTGTGATCATATTGCTGTACTTGATGTGCAGTATACCGGCTAAAGATTGAAACTGATGGTTCAAGATTAAATATGAATTTTTAAAGTAAAATCAATCCTGTTTTTATTAAAAATGTGGGTATTTAGTATGTGCTAGAATTTAATTAAAGACCTCACCTTTGCTAAAAATGTAGTCATAGCAACACTGCACAGATTGTATAATTCATGCATACATCTTTTTTTCTTTTTAAAACCAATTGAACAAACCGAGTTGACCTTAGAACTTTCATTGTTTTGAAGCCAATGCAGTGAACATTTTGAATGATTTAGGAAGAAAGTTAAAGTCCATGCTACAGTACAAAAGTGCAGCATTCCAAACACCTATCTGTTGAGTCCTGTTTTTGGTAATTTATTAGTATTTTATTTTTCTACATGATAAATAATTTTCCAGTAGAGTAAAATAGAAAACTAACAGACTTGACACCCATGACATGCTAGCTGCTCATTCTATCATAGAACTATTATCTTCCTGTGAAAAATCGGATGACCTTTATTTAAGGGTGAGGGCAGCGAATGCACGTGCTGGTCATAGTGAATTCCTGGCCGAAAATCAGAAGATTTTAGAATGGGTTACTCTAGACATTGTCCAAAAGAGTAGCATACTTTGATTAAAATGTTGTATAGACAGGAAAGTATATTAAGAGGTTAAAAAATGAGCCTGAATGCTTTAAAACGGAAACCAAAACAAGATGACTTGGAGGAAAAAGTAATGCCATTCCTTATGGATTAAAGAATAGCCAAAATGACAAAGCCTCAGCCAATAATCAGCTCCAGTTACCTGTGAGAATTGTAATATTTAAAAGATGCTTAGGTGAAGGTGAGCTACTGACAAGAAGCCCTTTACAAAGTCCCATTGTTGAGAAAAATAAAAATGACGTAACTGAAGAGGTTACAGGTTGCCGAAGAACACACTGAGTGGCCTAAAGAGAACTGATGTAACGGAGAGTTTATCAGATGAGCTCCTTAACACGGAATTCAAGTCAGTAGACTCTGATGCAGGGTGGCTTAGACATGGGGATGTTTTTCATGCCATACATCAGGCATATGTCGCATAAAAACAGAACATGTTTAAATGCATCAAAATAGTTAAGGAGGCCATGTTTGTAAGGAAAAATACAGGCATAGCTTCTTTCTTTCTTTCTTCTCCATGTTTTGTGTGCATTTGTGTGTATGGAAATTAAAGATATAACGATTAAGAGCATTACTCACTTTCTATTTTAAACCGATCTGTAAATCATTATTAGTGATTGAAAGAAAATTCTCTTAAACATTAGAAATGGAATATAAAAACAAGAACCATTGCACATTTCGTGGAGATAACTGGTAAAGCTTCAAGTATAGATTTTTGTTTCATTATAACTGGTTTTGAAAAAGCTCAACACGATTATTTTTAAAAAAAATATGCGGACCTGGCGTCAATTTTTAGCCCTGAGCTTAAAAATATTTAAACATTTTAAAATGCATGTCAATAGATGACGTATCACTAGTTTGATAATGGGTTTGGTTCTTATGACGTCAACACAGCTTGGGACTACTACAGCACTCTCTTCTTGGCAGTTTTCCGAACTAAAATGGAACTTTCTTATCAGTCCATGAAGTTCGCCCATGAAGCTCGGGAGGCAGTGAGTTATCATTTGTGTGTGTGTGTGTGTTGTATAGGCAACATATCACGGAGAACATCCTTAAACTAGAACATCCTTTAGCTAACTGCATTGCAATACTACTTGTAGCTTTTAATTTGGTGAGATCCAAGCATCTCGCCAAATTAAAAGTCTGAAATAACAGTTTGATTCATAGGATAACTATTTAAACTCATGTAGGTTTACTTTACACATTCAGGTGATAGTAAACCTTTAATTTTCAAAGTTCGGCATTTAGCAGTTATGCTAATTCTGAGAACCAGTATAAATCGGCGTTCTCTGGTTGCCTAGATACCTCGACGGACATATGACATTTGTGATCGTTTGTCTCCCCCTGCTGGTAATGTGTGCATTCTGCAATGATTGTTCTACTGATTCCTCAAATCAAAGGAAGAAAATATTGTTTCAGCTCTGCCTTTTTTTAGCATATATAAATTAAATCAGTAGTTTAGTTGTATTGAGTGCAATTATTTTGAGTATCCTAATTATTGGCACATTTCTTGGGCCAACTTTGTGTACAGAGGACTAAAAGTGTCACAATCCAAAATAAATGATTTGTTGAATGATCAGTTATAATTTATTAAATAATTTATGTATGTTTTTTTTAATCAAATAATTGAGAAACTATAAAGAATTATTAATATAACGTATTCCAGTTTTATTTACTTTCGCATATCTTGAGGTTTTGAATAGTGGCACTTTTGGCTCTGTATCTTGGTTCTGGTTCTTCTTTCTTTTACATAAAAGAATTATTAATGTTATTAATGATATGATCATGTTGTTGGCTGAAACATTGGTAATGACATATATTCCTCTTATGGTGGCTGCAGTCTTGCAGTTCTGATCCTGTTCTTTGTTGCTGTTCTGCAGGATAAGCTGAGGACCGAGACGAGGAAGAAGAGCATTCTTGTTCTCATTTACCAACATTTGCTTGGGCAAGGGTCAGTGTGAATCATTTTTTGATATAGCTGCTGTTTATTTCGACTGAGATTTCAGAATTTATGTATCCTGAACATTTAGATGGTAATCCTCCCATACGTTTTTTAGAATATGTTGAAAATAAAGCAGGTTAGGGGAAATGACATTCTGTGTATAAAGTCAGCCACATTTGGTGGCAATACTGTTAAAGATGTGTGAAGTGCCATAGATGTAGAGACAAACTTTAACTGTCAGTGGTTTTCTGAAGTGTTCCTGAGCTCACGTGGTAATATCCGTTACAGAATGATGGTGGTTTTTAAGGCAGTGCCTCCTGAGAGGTCAAAGGTCACGGGCATTTAATTTTGGTTTACTTGCCGCTTACATCTTTTGATATTATGGACTGTAAATGATGAAATCCCAAAATTCCTTTCAACTGAACATTGAGAAACACTGCTTTTACTGTTGGACTATTTTCTCACGCAGTTGTTCACAAAGTAGTGAACCTCGCTACATCCTTGCTTGTGAATGACTGAGCCTTTCAGGATGCTCCTTCTATACCAAACTATGACACTCACCTGCTTCCAACTAACCCATTCACCTGTGGAATGTTCCAATCAGGTATTTTTTAAGCATTCTTTAACTTTCCCAGTGTTTGTTGCCTCTGTTCCAGCCTGTTTTGGAACATGTTGCAAGAATCAAATTCAAAATGAGTGAATATTTGAAAATAACAATAAAGTTTATCAGTTTGAACATTAAATATCTTGTATTTGTAGTGGATTCAATTGCATATATGTTGAAGAGGATTTGCAAATCAGTGCACTCTGTTTTTATTCACGTTTTACACATCTCAATTTCACTGGAATTGACGCTGGAACATTTTTACAGGTGCAGTAGACACATGTATTTCTGCACATTTTTATTCTCTATATATTCTTCTTTATTTATCATCTTTTTAATTTGCTGCCTGAACAAGATGCGGCTTGTTGCGTCATTAATTTAAGAAAGTCTGCTATACAACAGGAGAAAAGTCTAATTTTCCTCTTTTTTTGTAGAGCAAATCTCACATTGACACTGCAAAGAACCAGACCCATCAGACTCTTTGCCTAAGCTGCCACGACAGGATGCAAAAAAATAAAATCAGTAAATTAAATGTGACTGTGCAGGAAAAGAGGAAGTCAGGATTACAAATTAGAAGTTCACAGAAACTCTGACCAACTGAAATAATGCTTTATTTTCTTTCAATAGCGAGGAGTTAGGAGAATGAACAATTGGGCCACCGCTGGTTTTGTTAAAACCCCCCAATTTTTGTTAAAGTTAATTTAACAAAAATGTTAAATTAGCTTTAAAAATTGTTTGCTAGGGGTGCCAAACCAATAAGTCTGAATCTGTGAATGTTACAAAACAGACACACTTGTCTGCACCAGTTTGATGTTTGCAATGGTATTTGCCCACCAGGTATGCATCAGCTGCAGTCACTTTGGATCAGGAGACAAATGGAGGAGTGAGGAAATTTGAGGTTTGTGATAACGTCGATCTGGAGATGGTGCTCATGGAGTATGAGAATTATCACTACGTCAAGTTCCAGAGGTATCCCAAACTCATCAGGAAAACAACAGAACCAGGTACAAGACCGCCTCTGTGCACTGAAGTCATCCTTGTCACTCAGTGGGTTCAATAACATTTGAATTAGTTCAGCATTATTGCTTTTTTCCCCTAAAGTGTTTGTTTTTGTGTAAAGGTGAAAGCAGACAAGCAAAAAGTGCTGTTGTTAAAAAGTGAGTCACCAAATCTTTATAAAATGTATCTTTTCCAGCTTACAACATCGATGTTCAAATTGTCTTCATGTCCTAAGAGGCTAAAATGTTGTGTCTGTTTTGGTCACAGGGTTCCCCACTCAGCTCTGAAGCCTCTTCCCAAAATCACCCCATCTTCCTCCCCCCAAACTGGAAACTCAGCCAAGAAGACAACTGCCAGTTCACATGTAAAAAATAAAGCATGCTTTACACAAACCAGTACAAGATTATATAACAATAGTAATTGACGTGAAACATTTCCCAGGAAAATAGCTTCTCGGTGGCACCAGAGTCCTTGGATTTAGGGTTCAACACATTCTCCATCAAACATGGGGCCGCAGGGGAAGCTGCCTCGAGCAGGAAGGTATAACACTAAAACTGCTTCCAGGTTGAAGTTTCTACAGTTTTGTCAGGTTGTCTTCCTGGATCACCCTCTATTTATCTCCATCCATCTCCCCATTAACTTTAACCAGCTGCCCTGTCTACAGAGTGAGCATCCCCACAACATGATGCTGCCTAGTTACACGACTCCTGAACTCATTGGTTGCACTGATTGTATTTGGAGGCGTCGCGCTGAATGGAAATGCACGCCACAATGTTTTAGATTTTTAGTTGTAAAACATTTTGAAAACCATGTAATCCTTCTATTTTAAATAAGATTGTATTAAAGGATTTACAAATGTTCTGCAAGGGTACATGCTGGTGTATAGTGCTAGTAATCGGGGATTTACCAAAGTAGCAACAGTCAGTGCTGCTGTATAGGGATCTAACAATCTGACGAGTTCAAGCCATGATGAGACACAAACACTGCTGTTTATTTCATTCATGTTATGCTATTATATGTAACAGTGACCTGTTGTTATCCTTGGGCCCAGATGACTGATAGCAGAACAATCCATGATGCTTTCAATGGATCGGCTGTTCACTCTGACCACATGGTAATTACACACCCCAGAGAAACCAAAGAAACAAAACGTTCGCATCACTATAAACTACAGTATAATCCTGATTGGATACTAAAAGAAGTTTTTATGAAGAAACATATAATCTATGTATAATACTTGAAGTACTAGAGTGTTAGTCACATGTTTTTTACATTGCAGGAGCGATTGCTGAAGCCTCTCAGTGGCTTTTCTGGGATTAGTGGTGAGATGAGGGAACTTGCTGCAATCATCAGTGAGGTACTAACACACAGACACAGGGTCAACCTTAGACATACAGGCTTAAATATATTCATAGACTGTAGCAATATTTAGACTAATGTCCCAATTCACTCCTGGCATACACACTTTATGTAGCCATCAACAAGCTGCTGTCTTACTTTGAGCACACAGACAAGGAATTTGACTTTGGTTCCACTTTACTGCTAATGTAAAGACATTAAAAATATAAATATAAACATCTGGTGGGGAATAAATATGTAACCAGCATTTTTACCAAAAAAGAAAGTGAAACTCCCTTATAGATTTATTACACATAAAATGAAATATTTTAAGCCTTTGTTTCCTGTAATTTTGAAAACCCAAAATTCAGTCTCAGAAAATTAGAATATTGCGAGAAAGTTAAATATTGACACCTGCCCAGACAACCAGAGGTACCAAAAGCTGCTTCAATGACCATGGTGTTCCTGTGCTTTATTTGGCCAGCAAACTCGCCTGACCTGAACCCCATAGACAATCTATATTTTTCCGTTAAACCTTAGCAGTGCCATAGGCTTATAGCCTCCATGCCATGCTGCATTGATGCAGTAAATAATGCAAAAGGAGGCCCAACTGCATATTGAGTGCATAAAAATTAACATACTTTTCAGAAGCCTGACATTTCTGTCTTAAATGTCTTGTTTTGTTAATCATGTGTAATATTCATTTTTTTTTATTAATTTGGGCTTTTCATTATCTTTAAGCCATAATCATCAAAATGACAAGAAATAAAAGCTTATTGCACTGTATGTAATGAATCTATGTAATATAAGAGTTTCACTTTCTCAAATGAGTGACAAAAAATGTTTTTCATGGTATTTGAATTTTTTGAGATGTACCTGTAAACCGTATAATGGGTTGCATTAATATATGGTTCTGACTTTGTCCACCAGAGAGCAGTAAAGAGCTTTGCTGTGAACAGATTGATCTGCTGTATTAATGAAGGCCTACTGTTCTATCTATATTACTTAAATGACGCTTCATCCTAAAGGACACCTATTTAACCACGCCTAATTGACCCATGTTTTCTTCCCAATGCATCCCTCACTCTTTGTGTCTGTGTGTGTTCACCCCTAAAGGACATCTATTTGCACAACCCAAATGTGAGATGGGAGGACATCATCGGTCTGGAGGATGCCAAGCGATTAGTGAAAGAGGCCGTCGTTTATCCCATTAAGGTGAGCCATGCACACATTCGTAGCTGGTATTTCGATTCTGAATACATGTCCTTTAGGGGCTTAAAGAGAATGAGGGCAGCGGGGTCAGGTCAGTCTATTAGACTGACATTAAATCTATATCTGGGATCTTATGGCAACACGTATACACAGATGGATAGACAGAGAGGGAGGCAGGAATGCGCTAATGTGGAAGGCCATGTAAAATTTACCATACCCAGGCACGTTCACAAAGCTTTGCCTCTGCGTGTAGATAACCGTTGCACACACACATTTTTATCATCATCATACGGACCTTTTCGTGACAACAAATCAGGTTGTCTGCATCCTCTTGATATTTCCAGATGAAGATGAGGACTGATGTGTCTATCCTCTTACATATATAGTGCTAGACTCTTTTATTGAATAAAACCACCTCTCTGTTGTCCCTAACTTCTGTCTCCATTATTATTCATTCTCTGTCTTATAAGGTCAGGTGGATTTGATTTGAGTCTCTTCACCACCTAAAATTCAGACTAATGTGTGCCCCATGGCATTTGGAGCCCTGACTCAGCTTTTCATGTGGTTCAACACTTTCAATGCACATAGCTCAGCCCTTTAATCAGTCTGCCAAAAGGGTGTTGTAGTTAGACAAAAAAAAACACTGAACAATAGTGTGATTTATAAAAGGTTTGTGGAGTTATTATTCATAGCTTGCGCATACTTGGATTAATTACCTTGCCCTTTTTTTTGATTCTTGCTTTCTTTAATTCACCCTCTTTACAGTACCCTCAGCTGTTTACAGGCATCTTATCTCCATGGAAGGGTTTGCTGCTTTATGGTCCCCCAGGTAAACACACTGCTCCTATTCACTTGGTTCCCACATTTTTCATGTCAGAATCCCACTTTATTCCAAACTCAAATTTTCCAGATGTCTCAATGCCTTGTGAGCTGAGATTAAAAGATGAATACAAAACAGATTTATGGTAGATATTTTAACATTGGTAAGGCAAAACCTTCCAAAACCAGTCTATAATGCACATGGTTGGACATCTAGAGGAAGGATGGATGGATGGATGGATGGATGGATGGATGGATGGATGAACATTTAGACTATGAGATGGGGACTAAAATCTAGAGATAAAAAATTTCTTCCATACTTTTTCTTTTTTTTCCCATACTTGAAAATACTTTCATGCTTTTCCAGACCGTGTAGGAACCCGGTATTTAATACTTTTTTTTATCGACCTTTAACGAATTGATTTAAAACCCTGTCGCCCTTGTCTCGTGTACACAAAGGCACAGGTAAAACTATGCTGGCCAAGGCTGTGGCGACGGAGTGTAAGACAACCTTCTTCAACATTTCAGCCTCTAGCATCGTCAGTAAATGGAGAGGCGATTCTGAAAAACTTGTCCGGGTAGGTTGTCACCCAGCATGTGAAGGTGCATCTCAATACATTTGGATTTCATTGAAAAGTCATTATATAATATCAGTTTCACTTTTTGACATTACTGAAAAACAGATTTTTCTATTTACTGAGATGCACGTAATACACCAAACATAAGCAGCCCGATTTTTTTTTTACACCTAAATGTGTTTTTTTTTTGCAGGTCCTTTTTGAGCTGGCAAGGTACCACGCCCCATCTACTATCTTCCTGGATGAGCTGGAGTCAGTGATGGGCCAGAGAGGAACCAGTTCAGGGTGAGCTCTGCCACTACAAGTTGTAAGCACCTCTGCTATTGGTTTAGGGCTCAAAACACTTCCTAGAGTGAGTCATGTTAACGCAAAACAGGGATTAGAATTCAATTCAACAGAAACTGGGTGTCTGTGTCCAGGACAGAGCATGAGGGGAGTCGGAGGATGAAGACGGAGCTGTTGATTCAGATGGATGGGCTTGCAACATCAGAAGACCTTGTGTTTGTTCTTGCTGCTTCCAACCTGCCTTGGTTAAGACCGTAACACATCAAGTTTTTACATCAGGTTTCAATGTGTTTTATTGGGATTTTATGTGATAGACAACACAAAGTAGTGCCTAATTGTGTTGTGGAAGAAAAATGATACATGGCTTTAGGAATATTTTCTTCATAAATATAAAGTGTGACGTGCATTTGTATTCAGGCAGTTCAGAGCTAAAGTTGTGGAGAAGTTTAAACCACTCTGAGGTTATATTTTCCTTCCACTTTACAATTCTGCCCTATTTTGTGTTGGTCTATCCCATAAAATCCTGAGAAGTCTATGGTTGTAACATGACAAAATATGAAAAGATTTAAGTTGTATGAATATTTTCGCGAGGCACTTTATTTGGAACATTTAAGCTGTTTTTTTTTGTCTCTACAAGCTTGTAACAAAATCAGCTTGTTTCAGGGAGCTGGACCACGGGATGCTGAGGAGGTTAGAGAAAAGGATTCTAGTGAATCTTCCCTCATCACCTGCTCGCCAAGCCATGATCTCTCATTGGCTGCCTCCCCTCAGCTCCCTCGGTGGGGTAAAGCTTCAGACTACATTAGACTACAAAAGGCTAGCAGAGGTTGGTTATAGCTTACAGGCAAATATCAGCAGCAAAAATAGGACTTTGCATATTTTAAAATATATTTTAATCTGAAATGAAATTCTTTCTTGCACTTAAAAAAGAATCGTTCTTGTGTCCTGACACAGGAGATGGAGGGATATTCTGGCTCTGATATCAGATTAACATGCAAGGAAGCCGCCATGAGACCAGTTCGCAAGATCTTTGATGCTCTGGAGTTGCATCATGATGGTAAATAAAAACTACACACACACATTTGTAATTGGAGATCTACGACACTTTTGGCCCTTCTGTGATTCTCATCCACAGCAGACACCGACATGCCTGTCATTGAGCTGGGAACCGTAACAACATCTGATTTCATGGAGGTTCTGGCACACACTAAACCGTCAGCCCAAAACCTGATGGGCAGATACACAGCCTGGGAGAAGAAGCACAAGTCAGTTTGATGTTTATGCTTTTTTTTTTTTTTTTTTTTACACCTTTCGGGTATTTGTTTTATGTTACATTATATTACTATAGCACAGATAATAAAAGTGTTCAAGGAAGTGTTTTTAAATGTAAAGGGCTAAAGAGGCATATTGCAATAATCCAATAAATGTTAATGTTCTTATATTTTTTATGGAGCTCACATCATTGTTTTACAAGATGTCTGTACAATTAATACACTTATTTTTACATGATTTTTTTTAAACAGAGCTAAATGTTTAAACACTTCTCTTCTGAGGTTACGAATGATTTGTAAATCAATCACACTACATTAGCTTTAATATTATTTTCCAATTTTATTTCCAATTTTTTTTTCCTGCAGCAACATTTTGGGGGAGAGAAATAAAACAGTTGCTCCCTCAGCTGTGACTGATGTGACTGAGGGTTTATCTGTGCAAATGAAATAGGAGTGTAGCAGTACATTGTAGCTTATAGCAGATTCTGCAGGATGTGTTCAACGGCATCAGGGAAAGTGTCGCATGTCAGGTAAGGAGGTGGGTCAATTTTCTTTTCATCTCCATCTCTGTATTTACCTGAAGTGTGAGAGGAAGGAATATTATCATTAACAGAAACAGACGTGTTTATAGTAGCATATTTTATGTGAGCATATATGAAATACTAAATAAACATCTAAAGACATCTTAGAGGAGCAGGAGGATGGAGGGATAATGGTGATTGGCGAGGTGATCTCACTCATCATCCCTCCATTAGGAATAAAAAAAATAAATAGGGGTGCACTGATCTTTAAAAAGCCTGACCTGCCAATTCTGATTTTGGCCGATACCAATTTTTTTTTAACTGACACCGTCAGGTGTTGTAAAGTTACAATACACCTTCAATTTTCCAATCTTATTTTATGAAAAAACATTGAACAATACAAACTTGTTTTAACGGCGCAGTGCTCTCAAGTATGAATGAAAAGTTTTGAGCATTGCACTTCCTTCAGTCTTTAACTTTTCATATATTAAAAACAAAAAAAAGACTTGCACAATAGGTTAGAAAAGTAGCTAAGATCAGTGGACGTAAATACATGTAAGTATCGGCCGATCGCTGGTATTCCAAAATGAAGGAAATCAGGGCCGATTAATCGGTGCACCGCTAAACAAAAATGCTGCAAACATCTCTGCATAAAGCAAATGGTTTGATACTCTTTGGGCTTGAGCTTTATTCAACTCCATCCATCTTCCCATCAACTCAAACTTGTTTTCCACGTTTGCTGAGTCTACTAAGAGAATTATTTCAAACTTCTTATGGCTTTGTCTCGACTTTGTGTTGGTCCATCTCATCCCAATAATTGAATTTAAGAGTAAATACATTCAGTTCAGTTTATTTATGTAGCTCCGATTAAGGCACTTTACTATAAAAAAAGGCCGATTCAATCCAATCATACAGACAGATTCCATATCAACTACATACATTCCAAATTGATCCTAGTTAACAAACAATGCATTCAAGTTAAGTTTATTATTCAAATTGTTTAAAAAGTTTCCCATGTAAGGAAACACAGCAGACTGAATCAAGTCACTGACTCATTAAAGTTAACAAAACAAGATGTTAATAGTTCAAGGAGTACATATTCTTTTATAAGGCACTGCATGTACTTACATGTAGAACTAATGGAACATCTGGAGGACTGAACTCACCTGTTCTGACGAGAATACCCAACATTCCTGCATTCTGAGCCCCACCTACATCATCTCTGGCATCCTGCAGAAAATAAACGTTAAAATAGGGTTTACAACTGGTTTGCGTATACAGTAAGTGTGTAGTTACTATTTATGTTTGAGTGGCTTCCAGTAAAAATAGATTTTAAGGGGATAATATCAGTTTTTACCTAAACTTGTTAGATGTTGACCATTTCGAATGATAATGAGCTTGTCTTAATACGTAGGTGTCAGTGAAAACGGGCACAAATATACTCACATCTCCTATCATGACAGCTTCACTGGGGCTACATCTTAAATCTGACAAGGCCTATTTAAAGGAAGAAAATTAGCAGACTGTTTATTCAGAGGGCAATTATTACAGGGCTCCTAAACAATTTTCATTTCAGAATTTCAGACTTTTCCAGACTCAGATTTCCTGGTTCCTCTGTTCACCATAAACTGTAAATAAATTGACTTATAGATAATTTATGGATGGGTCAATGGCTTCATGGTTTAATAGACGGATGGACAATGGGATGTAGAGATGAAGGACAGACTATATATATATATAATATATATATATATATATATATATATATATATATGTCATATAGACGCTGGCAATGGCCACATTCTGTTTTTCCAAAGGTAACCAAACCTGAAAAAATATTTACATACTTTTCCAGACTTTCTAATATTGCGTAGGAACCCTGTTATTAGTTTTACTAAAACACAGTATGTACTGAGTAAAAGAAAAATAGCAGAATCCTAACCTGTGTGAAAAATGTCTTTTCAGGCTTTCCCACCACTGTAGCTTTACAGTCTGTGGCATACTCTAAGCCTGTCACAAAGGGTCCAGGGCCGAGGGCCAAACCATCTTTACGTTTGTAGTAACGAGCCTTATGAATGGCAATAAGAGAAGCTCCATCCAAAATCATTCTAGAAAGACACATGCATCAAAAATATTCAAAAGGGATAGCTACAATAACGAAACGATGCATATTAATTGATTTAGGTTTCTGATGTGGTACCTTCCAAAAAAAAACAAAAAAAACTGTGATAAGTTAGAATCTGTTGTTGAAATGATTAAGAAGTAAATCTACAGTTTCCCCACCTGAAAGCCCTGTTGAGAGTTTGGTAGTTGAACTGATCAGGCGCGAGTCCGACGACGACCGCGTTTGGCTCTGAAGTGTCAATGCCTGTGGATGGAAGGACAAAACATACAGTCTGGTGTCTTTTAATCAGTTATCGACTGATGATGAAAACAACAAGTGGAGATGAATTTGTGACAAATAAGAAACATTTCAAGAATTGAAAAGATCTTTTAGTAGGTACCAGTGAAGTCTTCCAGTGCGCTGTCCTCCACCAGCAGCAGCGGCCTGAGTTGTTTCTGCTCCAACAAACTCTTTGCTGCACTCAGAGACGTGAAAATTTCTTTTTCCTGCAGGGTCAGAGAAGAACAGCACTCCAGATTCTCTCGAAGCAATTTGGATCCTTACACGTACATATCAATAAATCTGAAAATCATAGAAAAGTTAATTTATTCCAGTAATTCAGTTTGAAAAGTGAAGCTCATTATATAAATAGATTTACTACATACAGGGTGACATATTTCAAGTATTTATTTCTGGAGAGGCACAGAATCTAATCTTTGGGGCCCACTAGGAAGTTTCCACAATCTGGACCACACTGGATGATTTGGGAAGCCATGTTGGTGTTGGTCCAATGTCTTCTATCAAGTCCAAAATCAGCATAGATGTCTACCAGGAAATTGTAGTGCAAAAACAACTTCTGATATTTCACCTGGAGGTCAAAGTTGAGTCGTTGCAGTCGCTCCAGTAAGTTCCTCTTACTTTCCTTTGTTGTGTTAGTCACAAACTTCACAGCTACAGCTGCCTGTCGCAGCCTGACGGCACCAGAACACAAGGAAGCAAGGCACAATTAAAAGAGATTTTAATTGACAGATATTTAGAGATCTGCTAACAGTCCTGTGCAGTGAAAGATGTAATAATGTACAGCACGGTTAGGGGTGTTTGCAAAAGAAATGAATTGTATTTAGTGTCTCTTACCTGTTGAGGGCGTCCTGTGCCCCAGGCACGGCAGTGTCCTCTATGTGTAGGGTTCCACTGAGGTCTATGAGCACAGCCTTCAGAGCCCGTCTCCCTGCCATGCTGGAGGTCTGAAAGGGAAATCATAATGTCTGTGACAAGGACTTCAGCAGGAAAAAATGTTTTTGTCATGTATTGACTTGTTTGTGTGTAAGTCCAACAAATGTAAAAGGAAAAATCTAACAAAGGCAAAAATAAATAATGATTGGCTGTTAACTCATTATTAAAGTAAGCATCTCTGACCATACAATAAGGGCACTAAGAGGACCTTAGGAACATTTTAGATAACAGATAAGAGCAGCTTGGACTATGGTCTCTTGACCTGTTTAAAAAGGCTTATTCTTCCATAATAATTTATTATTTCGGAGATGACATTTTTATCATAATCATAATTCTCATCGGTAATGGCAGAATTTATCAGATTACAGTATGGATCGAAACTCACATTGGGACAAACTGAGAGGATTACTGGCCCGTTTCATGTGTGGGCTCCTGCCTGGAATCTAGATTTGTGTTTTACTGGTATTTGATTTTAAACTGTGATCCCCTATTATTTAGACATGCTTGGATTTCTGTCATGTAGTTATTAGTTTGATGCTGCAATTAATGCCCTTAATACCCAACTGGCACGCAAGCAGACGTTTGACAGGGCCCAGTCACTAATATTTCTATTTATCAACTGATCAACTGAACTGTCAGGGAAATGCCAAACTGAGTGAGAGAGAGAGAGAGTGTGTGTGTGTGTGTGTGTGTCGGGGGGTTGCAGTGAGCAGTTTTGCTAAATAAATAAAATGTTGCAATATGTTTTAGCTTTTTATGTTTGTAAAGAAGCTCTGATATTGTATCTGTTTTGGAGATTTAATGAACTCAGGATCTTATTAAGTAAAGAGAGCAACAGTTGTAAAGGTCACCATATAATATGTTAAGTCAATTTATTTTCTCGTGTTTGTAGAGTTATTTGCAGACACTTTCTTTCATATTACTGTAGGCACAGACGTGCTTTGCAAAGGTATCTACATTGCTGGAACCTTTTTCACCATACAACCACAAGCCTCGGTGTGTCATACTGGAATTGTGTGTGACAACGCAACAGAAAGTAGTGAAAGGGATACATGGTTTTCAAGGTTTTTTTTTTAAACAGTCAGAAATCTGCATTTGTATTCTGCAAATCGGAGTCACAGACTTTGTAGAATCTCCTTTTGCTGCAGTTAAAACTGCAAGTCTTCAGGGGTATGCCTCTGCCAGCTTCGCACATCTAGACAGCTTGCCTCTTGCCCGTTCTCCTTTGCGAAATAGTCCAAGCTCAGTCAGACTGAAGGGAACATCAATTTTCAAATCTTGTCAAATTCTTGATTAGATTCAAGCCTACACCATTCTAGCACATGAATATGTTGTGATCTAAATCATTACATCATATCATATAGCTCTGACTATGTTTATGGTTGTTTTGCTGACAAATTGTGATCCAGTTAGCCTCAAACAGGCTTTTTTCCAAGGTTGTCCTGCAAATAGCTCCAACCTTCTTCCAATCCACTCTGACCTACTTCCCTGTCTCATCTGAACAAAAATCCCCACAGCATGATGCTGCTACCACAATTGTTCACTGTGAGGGTGGTGTGATCAGTGTTTGTTAAACTGCAAATAGGACTTTTTGTGGCTTTCTTTCAATAGTGGCTACTCTTCTACATAAATACCAGATTAGTGGAGTCATTCCCTATATTCTTACACGAGGGACTGAACAGTGCCCTGTTTTATTTTTAGTCCACTTCAGATATGCACTAGTGTTTCTGTAATATCCAAAAATGACCTGTTTGTGTGTATGTAATCAGTTGAGCCTTTTAGTCTGAATTTATCACCACACAATTGGTTTTGGAATAATTTAGTGGTCGTAAAAGCAACCCCTTAAAGAAGGAAGAGGCCAACTGTGTTGGTAGAGCTCCACAATCACACACTAATCAGGTGAAATTAACAATGAGAGAAAGTCTCTTATTCTGTACCCAGCTTCACGGTGCTCGTGTGTCTCCCTAACCAAAAACATTTTACTGATTTACTCCTGTTGACTTGCGCCTGTGGAGATTTGAGTAGTAGAGGCTAAAATCCTTGTTTAATCACAAAATGCTTCCGTTTTATTAAATTTGGGGGCTCACAACTGACAACACAATCTTAGATGACAAAAAGGTAAACAAAGATCCTTAGCCTTACTGCAGCAGTGCTCTTTCCTCTTCCTGTTGACGTATCTTCTTTGTCGGCTTAAAGCAAATTCATTATTCAGCTGCTCGCTGCTGCCCCCTGCGGCGGACATAAAGTGGCCCCTCTACAAAATTCCTACGCTCAAATTATTTCGCAGGCTTGTCCTACAGCTTGTTCAGCTGAAAAATATTTTTGCATCACTCTCCTATTTTACTGTTTCTGTTTTCATATTATATTGTTATTATATTTTTCCACAAACTCATATCTTTTAATCAGTTAAGAGGGTTAGCTTTAACAACATAATCACCCAGTGGAATAATAAAGAACATATGTGTCCCATCAAACTAACAACCAGCAGATGTATCGCATTAGTGGGTCTTTTAGATTTAACATAGACTGGGGTATTATGTGAGTGATAAAAATATTCCCCGTATAATGCCAGACATCACTGATCCAATCCTTTTTTTATCTTACATCCAGCGTGAATAACAGAGTTGTTTTTTTTTTAACTATTGTTTTTATATGAATACTTTTTTTGTATTAGATATTAATTTCTGTAAACAGGATGCCGAGGACCTAATCTCGCAATTATATTGAGGTGTTATGGTCCCAAGTAAAATCGAGTTTATCAATTTTGATGAATTGGTTGCTTCTGATTTATTGTGCCCAACCCCCACCTGCTTTTTTATTGCATGAATTCCTTCTCAGATCAACTAGTAATGTTTTTTTCTGTTTGCCTTTTATTTATTTTGCAAAACCTTAGTGGTTTTAAGCAAGGAAAACTTTATTAAATAGAACTGTCATGTTTGAGATTTATTTTGGAGTTAAATTGCACTCTCAATGACATTTTGCCATTGTAAGCTGACTTTTAAAATATAAAATTAAATGTAATAATAGGTTGTCTCCTTTTGTAAATTTAAACAAAGACAAAAAACATCCAACTCCCTAAAAACTGTCACTCTTTCTATGATAGCTTACAGCTTTTCCCCTGCTAAACATGGACAAATCCCATATCAAAGAGGCTTTAATGTACAAATCCCCCTGTTAAACATATGTTCCTAATTCCAGCAGACCCTCTCCCAACAAATCCTTTAAATTTAGGTTCAAAACTAATGTGAATAAACATCGTTTTTTAGTAACAGAGGAGGAAAACAGTACACTTCATAACATGTCATGAACAATGTGTAAAAGATATCACTGACAAGTGCATGGAGTTGTTAATGTGTGACTGGGCTAAGGTAAAGTTAAGCATGTCATTTATTTAATGAGCATTTTTAAGAAAGCTGAAACAAACACCACTCCCTACCAGCATCTTCACATTTTACATAGCTGGGGATTAGAGTGAGTTGACCGAGTACAGTGGGAAGAGGAGAGATGGTGCAAAGATCAAAACTAGAACCACCAGACTGCTACATAGCTTTCTGTCAGCTGTTGAAACTCCGAACTATTGTTAAGTTTCTGCACTATGACAGACCCTATTCTATGTGCCTTTATGTATTTTGTGTTTTTGTGTATAGTGACTTACAAAAGTATTCCTCTTCATAGACATTTATAGGAAGACATTGTCTTCTTATAACTACTTTAGTGTATTTTATAGATATATATATTACTAATATTTTTACAAGTAATCATCTATAAAGTCTTGCGCACAGTAGAACCACCTGCTGCAATTACAGCTACAACTCTTTTCTCCAGGTCAGTCAGATTGGATGGAGAGCATCTGAGAACAAGACAAGTCTTGACACAAAGTATGGACTGGATTTGACTGGGCCATTCTAACAGGAATATGCATTGATGTTGTGCTACAACAAGGTTTCTTCCAGGATTCCCCCTTATTAAGCTCCATCAATCTTCCCCTCAACTTTGACCAGTTTTGCTGTCCCATCCCCACAACCTGATACCGCCACTGCTATGTTTCACATAGGGCCTAGTATGTTCAGGATATGTCCAGTGTTAGTTTTCTGCCACTCATTTTTTTTACAAGAAAGTTTAATTTTGGTCTCATATGACCAGACCACTGTATATCACATTACATGTGGTAAAAGGTTGGAAATTATTTATCACAATCTCATTTTATAAAGTCTACACATCTTGGAATTTTGTCAAGTCTTGAGAGCCACTTTATGTACACAAAGAGTTAAAATAAGCAAAATAATGGCTGTGGTAGGAGGCAGCAGATTACAATGTATTTACACAGTAATAGTTATTTATATTCCCTTATTATAGGATATTATTTTAGCAACACAAAGCTCTCGCAAAACACATGGCACATCCCCTTTAAGTCATCCCTGAAACAGACTGAACATAACATGTATTTTTAGAGGAGGTGAAAATCATCATTTATTAAAACAACAAAATTAAATAGAATTTTTTGTGGATATGAACAGGTGAGAAAGTCTTCTTCATTCATTATTTTTGACTAGGTAATGGGTTGAATCCTCTTCCTTTTTTTCCACTTTTATGCATCCTGTGGCTTTTTCCCTCTGTTGGCAGAGAGCAACAGAAATCTTTAAAATGTTTGCAGATTGTTCCATGAGGGAGGGTGTATTTTTGCAGCTGTTCCTTGCAACCTTCTTGCTGTGGTGCATTAATCACTGGTGGTCAACCAAACAGCAGCAAAAGGACGATGCATGCCGAGTTAACAATTATCAGTGGCACTGTAAAAAACAGAAGTTAAGAGAAAAATTTTAAATGTACATCACTGCCTGGCAGTACTTAATCTTTAACTAAAACCAAGTATCAAACTTCAGTTAATCAAAATTAATAAGACAATATCGATGAGCTGAGGGAATAACTCACACCAGGATTTGTTAGTGCTAAGAGAATACAGTTTACACAACCATCCAGAAGTTGCATGAAGAATGAAAGTAAGGGAAATATGAAGTCCAGACTGAAATTTGCCAGAGAGACCAGGACTCCTGTAGTAATGCTCTTTGGATAAATTATTGTAAACTAAATTATCTATACTCCAGAACAGAGGATATCTTAAGCATAAGTGAAATACTGCATCCCAGAAAGAGACCTTAACACCAACTTTGAAGCATAGAGGTGGAAACGTCATGATTTTGGGATGCTTTGCTTCAGCAGAACTTGGCCAGTTTACTATTGTAGAATCCACCTTACATTTTCCTCAGGCACCTTCTAAAAACACAGGAAAATTCAAGACCATGTGTAAAAAAAAATAAATAAAAGCGGACCCTGCGACATGACAGTGACCCCAAATACACATGTAAATAGAAATATAAAGCCCAGATCTTTATCCTTTTAAGATGCTGTAGGGTGGCTAGGAACAGGCTCTACATGCAAGAAACCCCTCCCACATCTCACAGCTGAAAGTGAGTTCAGCAAACTTTCCTCACATAGAAGCCAGAGACCCCTAGATAGCTACGAGAAGCGTCTCCCTGTCATGACTTCAGCCAGGGTAGGCAAGACTGGATGTTCAGTTTTATTTGTATAGCGCCAAGTCACAACACATGTCGTCTCAAGGCACTTCACAAAGGGTTTGGAATGGTGCGGGGTTGTTGGGGAGGTTAAAATAAAGTGTTAGAGTTTAGCCATTTTAGAATGGGCTATGTGTAGGGGTACTAAGTAAAAAATTTTTTTTTTTTGGGGGGGGGGGGGGTAACTTTTTCCTTAGTAAGAATATAAAAGTTTTGCTTTGTGAGTAAAACAAGACTTCTTGTTTAGATGCAATTAATTTACTCTTTTCCACAGATAAATATTGGTAATACTAAATATCGACATGTGTACATTTCTTTTCAATAAACCAAAGTGTTTCGATGATTTCCTAATATACTGCGATGCCCTTACTCTTGATTTGAAATGTTTGGTTCACGCTGTTTATTTCCCACCTCTCATGACGGTCCGAACTGAACGGATAAGATTCAGGGTCTGAGCTTTGACTCCTGGGTCATCCCCAAAACCTCCAACGACCTGATCAACACCCCAGCCGACTGTAAACACACAGACAGAGAATAATTCCACCAATAAATGTATGAAGCCGGATTCCACATCTCAGAATCCCACCTCAGTCATTAATTCATAGACTGATGATGACCAGCAGACTGCTGACACATTAAAGTCAGTTCACGTCACTACTAGCGGTTGAACACTTACTTCTGCTGAGAAACCTCTCTTCATGCAACACGGCAATAGCGTTTGTGCACAGAATAGCGGTCTGGATGAGGGTGTACAGAGTAAACGCCATGCTGGCAGCTGATGTTTAATCTCCTCCCTCTTCTCTGTCGTCGTCCTCAGACATGCATGTTTATGGCCGTAAAAAAGCAGCGGATGTCGTGCAGACGGCGCGAGTTGTAGTTTTATTGTAGTTTAATGTCTCGCTTCATATATATATTTTTTTATAATACGGTTACAGTGTGTTCAATCAGTAACCCAACTATTTTCTTCTTTCAGTCGTTCTTTCTTAATTAGGGTTCTGCTGAGAAGTTATGAGCAGCAAATAGTTTACATTGCTTCTGTCATTATGCTCGAGATAGTTTTGACCCACATGCAGATGAAACACTCAGAAGTAGTAATAAGATTTATTTTCTCAAATAAAAGGTAAATGGGAAACGTGCAGTAACTGGTAAATCGTCAACTATACAAAGAGAAAAAGCAGGTAAATCCAAGTGTTATAGTTAACATGAATAAATAAAATAAAACACTACACGTGATAAATGGGCTATGAGATGAGGGATGATGCGGAGTTCAGGAAGGAGGTACTTGCGTTGGAGGGTGAACAGATTACGTTTATGCCAAGGTTCAGATGACGGTGAAAAAGGAAGCGGCCAGCAGGTTGTTGTCCAGACGAAGTCAACAGGAATCTTGGATCTTAATCCACAAAAATAGGAAACGTATCTCCAGAAGTCGAAAATCCAAAACAGCAAAACAATGGTGAGAGCGAAGTCAGGCATCAACAAGAGTTATCCGAAGTTTCAGGTAACACAACCTGCAAAGGAGCACAAACGAAGGTTACGAAGAGCACATCACAAAGCAAAGCTTAGTTGCGGCTTGCGCTTGTACCACTAAAGGGAAAATCTCTGGCGCTGAAGGCTGGCAGCCTCCTGCTTAAGTACACCTCCAAGCAATCAGCAGATTAGTCGCACCTGTCACCCAGCACACCTGAGAACTCCAGCGCCATGTGAGAAGTGAACCTAGTAAACAAAAGAAAAAGCACACGCACACAAAACTCGCGATCCTGACAGCTGGTCACCTGTTGACATACACTCATTCTCACTATGAATGGCATGTTAATTTGGGGCTTTCAATTACCATTTGAGCCATTTTTTTCTGGATGGACATACAACATACAGCTTTAATGATAACAAAAACAGGAATTTGGTGCTCAAGTTTGAATTTATTGTGGATTTTTTGTAATCCATACAGGGTCAGAATTATACATACAGGTTGAAATATATAAGTACACGCTCACTAATATTTGGATAAATGTCCCTTGGCAAGATTCAGATAAAACAACACTTTTTTAGGACCCATCAGTAAGGTCCTGTGGTAATCTTACAGGAACATTTGACCACTCTTGGAATAATTTGGCAGAGCGAATTTAAATTGGTTGGTTTCCATAAATTCTCAACAGGTTTGAGGTCAGAGCCATTCCAGAAGCTTAATATTATCCAGCTTTATCCATTTCAAAGCCAGTTTATGATCATTGTCTGGTTGAAGCGCCCTGTTGTGTCACAATTTCACTCATCAGATCTAAACGGATAAAAGTACATTTGGTAGAATGTTCAGGAACATCCCAAGACATATCAAGGCTCAAGCCTATCATAAACTGGAAGATGCTGGAACACCAGTGTGACTGTTTACAGTGGACTGAGCTTTTACATTAACTTGGACAAGCAAAAGGTTTTTGCATAAAAGGTTCATGGTGTGATGAGATAAAGATTGAGTTATTTGGCCTAAATGCCAAGAACTATGTTTGAAGGAGTCAATATGAGGGTATAAAACCTATGAAAAACCGTACAAATTTCCATGCACTGTAGTAGTAACATCATCCTGAAGGTCTGTTTGGCTGCCAGAGGTGACTGGCAGCCAGTGATTACCTACCTTATGACTACCTCCATATTCTATAACCTTACCAAAACTCTTTAATTAGATAGTTGTGACTTCGACATTATGGGTTTTCCAACAGAACAATGATCCCAAACTGTTTTAGGAACAGTAAAAGTAGGCTAACATTAAACTTAAGGGATAAACGTATGGGAACTGTACTGAACATTTATAAGCTTGTCTCAGGAAACCAGCTCATTTAAATTAACTCCAGCAATAAAGTCACTAACACTGGTTAATTCTTCATCAAGAATTATGTCAAGAGGTAGCTGATGGCAACAAAACAGACTTCTATTTCCAGAAGTATGTTTGCTGTGCTTCTAGCTAACATAACAAACACTGTGTTTATTGTAATTGACTTTGCTGGTCATGAAGTCCAGATGTCTTCATGAGTTGCAACAATACGTTTGGTTACTTTCTTTTTACCTTGTTGGAAGTTTAAAAAAAAGATTGCAAATCTTGCAAAATAAAAATTCAACAACGTTTTGTTTGTATAGACATTTTTATTTACACATAGTAGAGAAACTACAAGAACATTTTTGAAATACATCTGCATTAGCAGGTTATAGTAATAACATATCAGTAAAGGATAACTTCCATCCATTCATTCTCTAAACCAGGTGAGGGAGATGTCATTTGTACTTTTCTTGACATACACTTAAATACACCATCTTAATCATCATTATCTTCTTTAAAATTTATAATAAACAATATTTTCACAACAGGGGTTTCAGAATTTTAGTTTTAAATTATTAATAAACACATAAAAAGACTGTAAGGTTCAATACTCTTATGTGTGATGATTTTATACAGTTAGGTGAGGTAATTTACAGATACACAACAATAATGAACTGCAGTCTTCTCCTTGCTGGCCATACACTAAGCAGGCACTTGGAGAGGGCCTTAAAACTGTCTGTTCACCATCTATTAGCTGATGGTAGGATAATACTTTTGCCTTAAAGTGAACGTTTATGGTTTTTGCAGCAGTAAGAATCTAAATTTGTGGCTTTTAGCAAAACTCCAGCTGCTGGAAATTCCTACAGAATTAAGATGTGATACATTGAGTATTGACAGGGAAGTTACATCTGCAGTGAATATAATACTCAGGGTTTTTGAACATTAAAGTAAGGGTGGGTACTATACACTGTTCTGTCTGCATGTAAACCCTTTTTTTGTAATTTCATAATGTGAATACTTTATTCTTTTAATGGTTCTTCACCTTCCTCAAACATCAGTCTGAGCTTCTGTGTCACATGTAATTGATGATACTCGTTGGTGATTATGATTTGTGTACAAAAGGAAGGGTCATAGGTCAACATGCCAAGAAGAATCCCTTTGGGATCAAATATTGATACCTGATAAGGGTAACCTTTCTTCAGGCTCTATTGGTTGGTGATACCAATGCCACAGCAGTCCTGTGCATTAGGCCAACAACAGTGAGAGTCACACATAATAACATTCAGTCTTCAGCATTTTTTTCTCCAGCTCGTTGACCTCTACAGCCTCCGTCCAAGCATTTGCTTTGGTCCTGGTTGAATAGAGCTTGCAATCTGGCAATTGTAAAATGCCAACAATGATCCAATGATCCCATTTTTCCAGACGCTTTAAGTTCAGTCAGTTTGGAAAAGAAATTCGACCAAGAGAAGATGAAACAGTTGGCAAATCTTTTACCAACATGCTGGTACAAAAGCAGCGTAAAGTCATCCAAATGAGTTGAGAAGAATTGGACGACTGAGCCAAATAGTTAATGTCCTTTGGAAATGCAAGAAATGTGTAAATATATTGGAATCCCTAATGTTGGTGTTTTGTTCACATACAGTATGTCTGCTTTTATGTCACTTCTAGAGAGAAAATATGTGACTTTCTCAAGTCCAAGCAGCTTTGGCCTCTTGAGCGTAATGACTCAACCTATGAATGAAGAAAATGTATAATTTGATTAGTCAGTATATTCATCGTAGTTCTAGACATTAGTTCAACATTTTCAAATACTGATGCGGAACCACCTAGGCTCAACTGTTGGATATTACTCAGCCACCACCATTTTGAATGCAAATGTAATACCTTGCATTGTAGTAGCATTTGTACCCTTGTAACTTTTCAGACTTAAATTTATTTATTGAGATTTTATTTGATAGACCAACTCAAAGTAGCTAATAACTGTGAAGCAGAAGGAAAAGTAGTGTTTCAAAAAATGTCTGCAAATAAAAATTTGAAAAGTGTAGTGTTCATTTTTCTTCACCAACATTTAACATACAGAAATACCAAAAAGTAAAATCCAGTACAAACAATGTCCTTAAGCCTTTAGAAGTCACTTAATTATTAAATGGAGTTAATTTGTGTGTAATTATATCGCAATATAGATATAGCTGTTTTTTTCAAGGCCTCAGAAGTTTGTTAGAGAACATTAGTGAACAAACAGGATGATGTACTCTGGTCAGATTAGACCAAAATCGTTTTGGCCTAAATGCAAAAGGCTATGTGTGGTGGAAAACTAACACCACACATCACCCTGAAAACACCATCCCAATGGTAAAACATGGTTCTGACACAATCATGCTGTGGGGATTGTTTCTTCAGCGGGGACCGGCAAGATGACCACAGTTGATGGGAAGATAGAAGGAGTTAAATTTAGAAAGTATATAAACTGAATTGGAAATGAACCCTCCAGCAAGAAAATGGTCCTAAACATGCAGCCAGAGCTACAATGCAGTGGATTAGATGAAAGCATGTTTATGTGTTGTAATGGTCCAGTCAAAGCCCAGACCTAATTCTAGTGTATAGATGTGCAAAGCTGGTAGAGATATACACCCAAAAGACTTGTACTGTAAATGTAACTGCAGCAAAAGGTGGTTCTACAAAGCACTTAAAACCAGGGGCGCTGAACACTAAAGACGTTTTTCTAAAGAATTTTAAAAACCATGAGTCATTTTCCTTCAACTTCACAATTTTACAATATTCTGTGTTGGTCTATCACAAACAGTTCCAGTAAAATACACTGAGATTTGTTGATACAATTTGAAAAAGTTCAAATGATTTAAACACTTTTGCAAGGGACTTAAAATAATTGCTAATATTCAACTGAGTTTTTCTTGTCAAAGATGTGCAAACAAAATGCTTTAAACAGAAATCAGAGTTAGTCTATGCTCATCATTTGATCAGTAATATCATCAAGTTAATTCAAATGAAGTTACCTTTTCTGCTACTTGCTAAGATGGGAGCTGATCTTTTCTTTTCTGATGATATTTGCGTAGGGAATCTAAAAGACAAATAAAGAACCAATTAGTCAAATGCATTTACAATAAACATGGCACAGTGATAATAACAAATCAATGCTTCATCTCATTCTCACATTATTATAATTTCACTGACCCTAGAACAGTTTTTAAATTAGCAAGTAATGGCACAATGGAAAAAGTTTTTTAATTTCAATATGGAATCCATAAATTAAACATTTATAAAGTTCATTTAAATGTCTATGCGAAATGAATGTCTCATTACGCTCAGAATGATCCATCTGCTGCTTCTAGACACATTTGTCAGTTACAGTGCATGCGTGCTGTGGCGCACACATCAACTCTCGCAAATGTGCATCAAATCTGTTGCATGTCTTTGTGTTTTCTGCTTTTATGGTTACACAAATGTAGCTTGCTCGTAACTGTGTGTGCATGTGTGTATGAGGGATATGGTGTGCATGCACAGTTTGCCGTCATGCGCGTACAAGCGAACACAGTTACGGCATGTGTCAGAAAACAAAGACAAACAGCATCTGTCAGCCGATCTGCCAGCTGCTCCTGTGATTGATGTCAATGGAAACAACCAGACGGCTGCAGAGGAACTTTTCACCCATGAAAGACGAACTGCGTGATTGGTTTCATCTTTTGGGTGGACAAATAAACAACAAAACTAGTGTTGATTTAAGTCATAACTTATATAAAGATAATTCTATTTCTTTATTGATTTTACACAGGACATCAGAGTTCCCTTTTTTACTGGATTCTATTAAAACATTCTTGGAAATCAGTCTTCATGTTATTCATGCTTAAATAATGTAAGCCATTTTCAGTGGCTTCTTAGTCATTTAAAGCCTATTCCCTATCAGTGTTCTGCATGTAAATACCATTCTCACCATCTGTAACTGCTGAACCATTTCTTCTCTGTAGGCGAGCTCTCGTTTCATCTGATCTTGAAAATTATCTGAAAAAATTAATGTAAAACATTTATGATTAAATAGAGAATTACTTTTTTGCAACAAATAAAATGAAGTTATATCAATTGATAAACGAATACGGAGTTAACAAAAAGTGAAACTAAAAGAAAGTGCATATTAAGAAAAGAAGAAGAGACATTAGCATGAGAGCTAGAATAGACAACTGACAAAAAATAGTCTTGGAGTGTGAAAACTAGATAAATATATATAGATTAGTGGGATAAGAAAAACAGACTTACGGAAGACAGGAAAGGGTGAAGTTCCCTTTAGCGCATGAAACTCTTGCTCCAGTCTCCTCCTGAAGTCGATCTGCTCCAGCAGAACTTTCTGCAGTTCTTCTACGGAAAGGCAAAAAAGTAAGAAGACATGAGACTGTGTTTAAGGGATTCAAGAGAAAGAAAAGAAATGCATGCAAGATTAGTATGCAAAAATCTTATCCTGTAGATTTAAAAAATGAAAGAACATCTACCTTTCTCCATGTTCTCAACATCCTTCTTTAGCATGACCGGAGAGGCTGCACCTCTGCTCTGATCCCCTAAAAGCACAGACATTGATTTAACAAACACATGATATAACCTCATAAAGTTTTCACAAATTATAAACTTGGGGCCAATTGTCTCACGATTAAAGCACATTTTTGCAAATTTGTTAAAAATTGATGGGAGATACTGTGATAAACATGCAGAGCACATATGCACAGACCGTTTTTAGACAAGATACATCGCTACAGGGAGAACGGGAACAATGGCTCAAGAAAGAGAACTTAGTTAAACCTACTATTAAATTTACACAAAGATGCAGCTACTTAACAGCTTTAAGCTTTAAGGTAGAAAAAAGTCCTAATTTTTAATAAAACCAAACTAAATGTGATGGGAGATTTTTTTCTCTCTCATTCCTCTGTGTTGCTGATGAAGGCACTATTAGGTGTTCAAATTTACATATAGACCCCTAACTTAGTTATAATTACTTATAATAAGAGAGTATATCTGTGAAGAAATGTAATGCTTGCACTCAAAAATGTTTTTAATTTTATCTCTCTTTGTAATTTCGCCCTAAAGGCCTCTTCTTTGCCAGTTTTGTAAAGTGCTGTAATTCATCTCCTGGCCTCTGGGTGTCAGTGTAAGTCTGAAATACAAAAAAATGTGTCGAAGAAAATATACAGACACTTGCAAAGTTATTGGTAACCAGGGTAAAGTTGTGTAGATACAATTGAACTAAATTTATCTTTTAGGCACGTGCATAATTTTACTCTAAAGTACTGAGAAGAATTCTCTTATACAGAATCTCCAATGGCACAATTGTTATTACTCGTGCTGCAGGAGGTTGGAGCATACACAGATAGAGGGCTCTTTGACATTTTCTCTTCGCAAAAACTCTTGGGAGTCCTGGATCAAAGAGTAATTGATTTCATGCACTCTAACAGAGTTCTCAGGGCTGTTGGAAGAGAAACAAGCCCATGGCATGACAGTTCCTCTGCCATACTTAACAGCTGGAAAGAAGACTTGGCCACCCTCCAAGATGCCATACTTCACTGCATCAAACTCTGGAGATTTTGTAACCTTTTTGTCCATCCTGCTCAGTGTGTGTGTTTGCAGGATATATATGATGTAATATATGTTAAATTAAACAGCGGCACAGGTGCTGTCAACTGTCGCAACATGATGTCAGGATGGCCAGTAAACGGTTCTAACCCAGCAGTCTGCAACCTATGGGTCGGGAACATATGGGTCTTTCGGCTTTCCAAATTGGCTCGTTATTACTTTAGCCAAAAGTGATCTAGAGATGAGCAGTTTAGACACATAAAGGTAAAAAAGGGATTCATGCAATGTCTGTATAGAAGGGTAGGGACCCTCCCTGAAAGAATCATTTTTATTTTTTTTTGTTCAGCTGTTTAATGTGTTGTCATTGGGTGACAGATTAAATATTTTTTTGTATTTTAAATAACTTTAGACAATCCTTTTATGCCATTCTCTACAAATCAAATTGTGGTTCTTAAAATACACCATAAAAGAAAACTATGTTGAACAGCTGTATTATTTATTTTTTTGAAGCGCCATAAAGGTTCTGTGACTCTTGCTAAATTTTATATGGAAAGAGTGAGGGCAACAATTACTCAATGCTGCTGACCCCTATTCTATTCAATCAACCCTGAAAAATTGAAAAACCGATTGTTCACCAGAATTAAATTATTATCTTATTTATTTTAACAGTACTCTTTAGTTTTGTTAGTGCTAAAACATGAATCTTCTCTACTTTAGAACTTTGTTTGGCTCTGTAGCAAACATCTCTATCACATGCTGTTTTCTACCAGCTTGAATTTGTCTACATTGTCATGCATGCATGTATGTGACAATGAGGCATTTTCTGGCTTAAATGAAGCAATCCAGTGCCCTCAACATGTATATTCTCTTTCAGTCATTTCGAGTTCTGGCTCCTTCAGTCTCCCCATGCTTCCTCCACTTTCTCCCATTTAGAGCTCTCCTCCTCTCCTCTCCTTGCCTCTCTGTCTCATTTGACAAGCAAATTTGCAGACAGTGCCTGAGGATAACAACCTCGTTTGACAGTCAATTAACCGTGAATAGTCAAAGCCAAGGCGGTTTGCATTACATAAATGGAAAATTAGATTATTTTTTCTCCCTAGAAACAGAGGGAGAGTGTAAAGACAGTGGAGGAGGGAGGGTGGTGGTGGGACTCAGAGGAATCAGGCCTTCTAATCACGTAGAGCTTCCCACCGCCCAGGGAGACATTTGGCAATCAGGGGAAAGGTGGTCTCATTTAATTTGTTTCGTGTAATTTTTTGAAATACATTATACATTATGCGCGGGGATCATTACAATGTCTGCATGTGCAGTGGTTGAGGGAACGGGGGGTGTAGATATAAATGTTGGCACAGATGTCATAAAGCACTTTTAATGTCTTCCTGACAGATATAAAAAGGCAATAAGCTGTGATCTTTTTCAAACGGGAAGGGCTGTTTTGCGCTGAGAAAGGGGAAAAAAGGCAATTATGCTGGTGAAGATATGAGCCTAGGATGGAGATTGCCAGCGCGCTGCTTATCTCTGAGCTGATGTTTTCTTGTTGAACTGTAACAGCCCCCCTAAGAGTAACATTGCTGGCGACATAGAGCCGCCGCAGCAAAATGGCAAGAGAGGCAGCTCTCTGCTGCTTTCTCATTTCTGTGTGTATTTATATAAATCCCTTAACTCCACATCTGAATACAGAGGAGCTTTCTCTTCATTGCATTAAGCATCCTGACTGCCATTCGTAACAGAATAGGAAAAAAACAGTAATGTTTGAACATGAAGTCCTGGTTTTACCATGTGAGAAATTTAATCAGCATTACCAGTTTTATGCACACCTTTATTTCCTCATTAAATACCTTGTCATTGTTTCCCCTTGGGTTGGGGACATTTAGGGTCCAATATGAGAACCAGATATGAATTAAACTAAAATACAGAAATCAAATGTACAGCTAATTTGCCTTTTTAAAATGTTATTGCTTTGTTTGCCATCTGAAAGCAGCAGCTGTTTATTAGTTTAGCTGCGAGTTCGTACCCGAGCACTCTCTCCAGTAGTCAGGCGCTGAAGTTTCACTCTCAGGCACAAAGAAACTTCTCTGCTCCTTGTTTTCATCTGGGAGAAAACGAGAGAGAAAGACAGAAAAGGGGAGATTCAGTAAGGCCCATTGGTTGAGCTGGTTATCCGGACACTTGGAGATAACTAAGTGTGCCCACAGTGTGTGCATTTCAGTGTTGGGAAAACACATAGAAGACATTTTCCTTAGGAAAAAGGGTCATCTTGGGAGATGAGAGGAACAAATGAAACCTCACAGGAAGGCGAGCCACGCAGGGACACATGGACACTATAAAACCACTGAGTCAGACAAGAAATGAGGAAATGTATATGAAATGTATAATTTGCACAAAAAGATTTTGCAGTTTTAATTTTAATTTTAGTAAATAACATTTTACATTTTATCCCTTTACACATAAACATACACACACACACACACACACACACACACACACTCACTACACTGTAGTTCTAATAGCTGAATAAGTTAATGCTGGTTGTGTTAAATAGGTGCATTGTAGTTTGTTGCATATGGGCCTGAACAGCTGCAGACCAGTCAGGTTTTCCATACTAGTCATAATGTAATGCTTGAATTGTGTGTATTTTGTGTATAACAGGACAGGCAGTAAATACATGTATACCAATCACTTGATACAAGTTTACATTTACATTTATTCATTTTAAAAACTTTTTGTCTGGCTGGTGCCAGACCTTCCACCATGATCTGGTACTGAAGAAAAGCAGATAACGAACCCATATGAAACAGATCAGGTGCAGGTCTTTCAATTGTAAAAAACAAATAAACAACAACAAAAAAACATCTAAAAAGCCTTAAATGTATACACTCACCAGAATTGCTTGAATTGTCTTTGGTTGCATATGCAGGCAGTCCTTCATCCCGGTTTTTCTGAACCTGGTAAAAGAATAACAAATATTTATTGCACATGATCTACATATAAACAAATAAAAACATTTATCATTATTTCCTATTTCTGAATGCAATTATCTTGGCCTAACTGAGCTGTGAAGGTTTCTCCTGTGTTTTAGGTGGTTTTCTTCAAAATCAATGTTCAATCAATGTAATTTAGCATTGATTTATGCGTCACTTTTTGCTTAATAAATGATTGTGCTGTGTAATTTTTACAGTAAATAGGTTAACTGGTTTAATATTACTTTTAGCTGGTCTTGACAACTCTCCCTCTGAAAGTCCTTCCTCCCGTCAAAGGACTGGTTAATGTGGGAGTCAGAAGGTTAAAGATTAAAGTTGCCCTAACAGGTTAGGGTGATGGGGGCAGAACAAACACAGTGTCCATTAAACAATCCACACCTGGGCCTATTAGCTGAGATCACAGTGGGGTGATTTCTACTGGGAGAAACTAGGCTATCAATCTGCTTATGCAGATCACAGCACTGCCCGACTGCGGCACCATTTAAATAATAATTAGCTAAAGTGGCCTGTGGGGATATTTACGTTTTTGTAAGCTGTGTCCTCTCCGTGGGGTGGGGTGGAGCTGGAGAGAGGCAAGCTAGCATGAGGAGAGGCTGGTAGGCTGGGGGACTCTTGTACGATGGGATTCGAGGAGGATCCTGGGGAGGTTCCAGGATACATTGCTCCACTCCCCCTGTCCTTCCCCCGCTCCTCTCCAGCACTGTCACTCAGAATAGGGAGATACAGGTTGGTCTGAGTCTGTGGCGGCCTGCTTGTAAAACTCCCTTCCTCCTCCTCGTCCTCCTGCTTAGAAGACTCTACATCCACTTCCCCCTCTTCCTCACTCTCTGCTCCCTCTGCTTCCCCATCACCTCCGCTTTCACTGCCATAGCTGCAGCTGCTGGTGGGCGACAGCTGCTGGTGTCGGTCTGATCCAGGAACCACGACTCCAAAGTCCTCATCTGTTGCTCCGTTGACTCTTCCACTGTTGCCGTGGAGCTTGGCGATGCTCTCTGCATCCTTAACAACTGGGCGGAAGGCAGAGCCGTAGCTGGGCTTTCTTGTTTGGAGAGCTGGGTTTTCTAGCAGTTTGATCCATCCCTCTGACGTCACAGGGCGAAGGTCTGGGGTTGTTGTTGTGCACTCTGTGTCAAACAACCCAGATCTTTGTGTGGTGGTCCCACTGGTGGGAGCCATAGCTGGACTGACACCATTCCCATTGCTGCTTACAGCCCCAGCATCACTAGGGTCTGACAGATCCAAAAAGGCCTGCCTGAGAGATGGGTTTTCAGTCAGGGAGGAAAGGGTGCTTGGCTGAGGCTGAAGGTAGGTAGGAACAGGAATTCCTCCTGCTGCTCTCGGGGGCCAAAACATACAGAATGGAGGGTAGAAAGCATCTTTGCGGCCAGGCCATAAGAGACCTGACAGGCCTGGTCCTTTCTGCACAGTCGAAACATCACTGTCCTCTTTTTTCTGCTGGCAGAGGCCAAATGCAGGGAACGGGTAAGGGGAGGGAAGAGTGACGTGGGGGGGAACTTCTGCAGCATGCTAAACCCTTTGCTTGGGACAGGGATGACAGGGTAGTTGCGTGGTGTTTTGCGTGGAGAGAGACTGTCTCCGTCCAGATCATCCTCGTCCTCAAAGCGGGTTCTTTTCTGTGCACCCAGGTCAGCTCCTATCAAATGAGGCGGCACTGTACCTGAGAGACTCTTCATGGGACCCATCGAAGCACATTGGACTGATGACGGCAGTGCTCTCTTTCGGCTACCTCCGTTGAACATGGCTTTGACATCTTCCCATGCGTAAATCAGCTCATCCGGTGGGTGTTTGTCTGACAGTTTGAGGTGTCTTCGCCAGGAATTGAAGTTGGCAGCATCAGGCTGGGTGTACTTGGCGTCTGGTGTGCGGTGAGAGTGGAAAATAAACTTATTTGGAGAGAAGTACATGTTGCAAAAGGAGCACTTGATGCATTTGGCCCTGGAGCTGTTGTAGCGTGCCGGTATGAAGTTACCCCGGCAACCCCACGCACACTCGTGCGTCACATCAAAGGCAAAATTGTCAGGCAGTTTCGGCGGCGCGTTCTCTCCCAGGAAGGACTTGCACAGGCGTTCAGCTTCACGCTTAGTAATCATGCCGCACCTGCGTGACGAGATGGGCATGGCACCGGCCCTGCGGAGGATCTCCAGCTGAACTGGAGTGCACTGGACACAGGTGATCCCCAGTGCCACTCTACGGTTATGAATCTCGTTATAACTGTAGTTCTTCAGGAGAGTGTTAGAAATCTGCGCGAGGCAAAGTCTCTCATTGTTGTCAATGACAAGTGACACAATAGGAACGCCATACAAGATGACCTGACCCACCTGGTTGGGTTTGAGGGGGAGGAGGAGGAAGGAGAGGGGGAGGATAATGAAGAGGAAGAGGAGTGAAGATGGGCTGGCCTGGGTGGAGTGAGAGGCTCCTGTTGATAAGAGCCTGTTGAATTTGTCATTATTATTTCATTGGGGCTTGAAAGATGAGCCTTGTCCATGCTTGGAATAATTTGTTTTGCAGATGAACCTGTTGGAAAGGGAAAACAAAGAAGTGTGGTCATCATTTTACTGTAAAAAAAAATTATCTTGTTGCAGTAACAATGTGCCAACTTATTGCATAATTAACTTGTAATATGCACACACTCCCTAACTGTTGCAAAAAACAATTAGATTTTGATAAACAATATTTAAAAATTTAAAGGAAAGGAAACGGTAGATAAGAAAAAGAAAGACCTAGTGCATAACTTCATTTTCCAATTTCTCATGTCAAATACAATATTTTTTTGAAAACCTGGTAAGACGTATATAAAATAAGTTTTTCTTTTAAATTTATTTTCATTTAATAGCAACCTTCCTTGTATTTCCAGAAAAACACAAACAAGAAAAATGTAAAAAAAATAAATAAATGAATAATGAGTTTAATTTTAAAGCCTTCATCTTCAGGATTTAATTTTTTTTTTGTTCAAAAATATTGCCACAGTTTTATAGATTGTTGCTTTTGTGTTTTAGCAGTTGATTGTGAACAATATGACGGAGGGAGAAAAGCACAACTTTCTCAAAATCATTCAGAGGGGAAAAAATTACAATCTAACTAACTAAATAAATAAAATAAAACATTATTAATAAATTCCCCCAGTAAAATGTGCCACTAATTTCAATTCAGTCTATGGCAAAAACTTTACCATTCAATTTTTCTATCTTCCTCAACGTAATTTTGATGATAGAAAGATATGTACAAATTAAAGTTTCAATTCTAAAATACCCCAAGAGCACTAAAAAGGGGTGCAAATGTAAGCAGCTTACAGTCAAACCTTTGCAGAAATTAAACAGCAGTTCATCATTATTAAATCAGTTTTATGTGTTTCTAATGTTCACTGCATGAAGTCTGGTCATCCTGTTCATGCTTCTTTTTTGTTGCTGGTTTAAATTATACTTTTAAAACATATGCATTATAATGACAGTAAGAAAAGCCAAAGTTCAACATGCTAAAATAGTCAGAAAGATTTACACATTAAAAGAACACACTAAGTCTTTCATTCCATCATTTGTGAACATCTCTAATAAAAGGACTGCTTAAAAAAGGCAAACTGTATTTGCCAATCATCTTACATACAAGCGCCGTTAAACGCTCCTTTATCTTATCCTTTTTAATCACTTACATATTTTAGGTTATGTGTTGTTTAATGTAGTTTATTTATTGTCTTGTTTGAATTGCGCAAAAGAGTTTCAGTTTAGCCTGAATCTAAATCTAAACCCTGTTTTTAAGAGCTGGTTGGCAAAAACTAATTTTATCTTGTTGTTTAATTAAAATCAGAAAGCACTTCAAAAAGATATCTGCATGCAGTGACTTTATGAGGCCCGTAAGAAAAATGTTGGTTTTATAGAAAGGAACTTTCAAGCTGCAAAACGTTGGTACCTAATCAGAAAAAGGCTCAAGAAAAGCCAAGTTACATTTTATGTTGATTGCAGAGCCCGATGTTTATGTGCATTGTATTTAAAACCGTATGCACGTTTCTAAATTGAATGAGCACTGGCCAGCGAGCCAAATTAATGACGAGGGAGTTACAACCGCGAAAAAATAAAACTGAAAAGCAATTTTTTTGCAACGATTTTTCATTGGTATTTATAATGATATTTTTATTATTTTTGTAACAAATACGTACGTCGCATACAATATAATGATAGAGACAAAACACTACTTCGCTTCACAGGAACATATCTAATCTAAATGGAACGTAGAACTAACCACTTTAAACTGTTATTTTATTATTGACAAATAATAAATTAATTTTAATAATTAAAATAATAATAATGTGCTGAAAATTGCAAAGTCATTCAGGATCCAGCGAAATGTGATACAAAAAGATAAAAACGGAAACGTTTATCTTCGGGAACACTTTAGCGTTCAACTAAAGTAAAATTAAAGAAACAAACAGTCCTCACCTCTGACTTTTTCGGGTTTTCCCAGTCGCGCCAAGAATAAGTTACCCCGTCACAAACCGCATCGATTCATCCGGCGCAGCATTAAAAAACTCATATTTTTCTCACTTTGATATTTCCGGGAAGCTCGCGCTGGAGGTAACAGTCTTTAACTGTGGACTGAACCCGCTCGTGAGATGTGAGTAAACTGCGGGGCTCGCGCAGGCTTTATCCCACTTTTCAGAGCTGCCACGCGCCGTCCTAGTCTCGCGCTCCTCCTCTCTCTCTCTCTCTCTCTCTCTCTCTCTCTCTCCCTCTCTCTCTCTACCTGCCTTGAGCTTGATTGGCGTGCAGGGTGAGCTCAGCCCAGCGATCGGAGTAGTTTTTATTCACTTTTCCTACCCTCTCCTCCACACGCTTTGCTGCTCTGTCCCACTAAACTGCTTTAATGAAGTGTCTCCAACTACCGATCAAATGTTGCAAAACCAAGAGTGCTGTTCTAAGAAAGAAGCCAGTTTAAATAACTAATCCAAATAAACCCAGACTTCAACACGAGTTCATTAATTTACTTGCATTATCAGTGATCATCATGGAATAAATTCACACTTCCACAACTGTCCAAGCTGGCAGATATAAGGATGATGTCTACTCTGATTTCAGAGAGCCGGCCCAAAGCATAAGTAAACTAAACAGCTTCTTAAGGTTTCCAAACCAACATTGTCACACAACTCCATTTTACAAATTTACAGTTTTACATGTGATAGGAATTGCTGATTGTGCTAAACTAAATGTGCAATCCTTGAGTAAGGTTTGAAAGGAAGATTGAATTTGTAAAAAAAAATGTGGTATACTTTGCAACAAAATAAACACCATTATGATTAAGAGTCGCCTACCACAATACATTTTGATTATAATTAATCAGGTATAGTTTTTTTCATTCTTGCTTATACCTTGCTTTCATCAAAGGAACCTCCTCTGGCTTTAACAGCAGCATGGCTTATATACATCATGCAGACTCTGATTCCCTTTTGCAAATCTCAACTCTAAAATAAAGCTCTTCTAGTCTGGTAACATTGATACCTGGAAGTAAATTAAGGAAAATAATGTATATCAATCGAAACAAAATCTGATAATGCAGTAAATACATCTCAAAATCCACTGAAATTAGACTGCTTTTTTAGAAAGACACTGTGAACAGAAACTTGAAGTGGCCTTCAAATGTTTGGCCTGTATTGGCCTTGCTTCCAAACTTTTGGCCTGTGGTGTTTAAGTAAATCACAGTGGTCAAACTGTACAATGTTTCTTGTCTGAGTAAAATATTTCGTTGTTGAATATTGACACATAAGCATCACAATACCCACTTTACTCGGGACGTGCCCAGGGTAAATCTTCTACCCCCCACAAAGAAACATGTTTTTAAAATCTTTTTTTTCTTGTGCAGACAATTTGTGACTTTTATTTTGTCTGGAGCACATTGACAACAATTACAGATTACTAGCGTAAATATCTGTATTTATAAGATGTTTTGCTTGATCACCTTTTTCTACCACACTTTTTCCTTCTACTCAACTTCCTACTATTATGCTTGGATACAGCTCCCTGTGAACAGTCAGCATCTTTAGAAGTTATTTTTTTGTAGCTTACCCTCCTGGTGGAGGGGGTCAATGACTGTCTGGTTGATAGCTGTCAAGTAAGCAGTCTTTCGCATTGCATTGGCCATAACATAACATAACATAACATAACATAACATAACATAACATAACATAACATAACATAACATAACATAACATAACATAACATTTCTGTATTAGAAATATTTAAATTGGTCAAATGTGAAATGTTCTAATGTTCTGAGAAAGTGCATTTGGGGTTGTACAATGTTATTTTCAATAATATTGTACAACATAGGCTTTCCCCAAAGTTATTTTTATTAATCTTTTAAAGATTCTAACTGTACATAATTTCCCCAACAAAAGTGCACTGACAACAAACACACAGATGGATCATAATGTATGGATTAGTACTGCAGTAAATTACACAATACAAATTGAGGTCAATGTGTGTTCTTTTAATTTCCATCCTCCACTCAACCAGTATTATTATTATATTTTATAGGTATAACAGAATTTCCTTAAGAACTGTATTTTAAACTGCACACTGAAGTGCCTTGAGACGACATGTGTTGTGAATTGGCGCTATATAAATAAACTGAATTGAATTGAATTATGAGTTCTGAGTTGCGGTACCTAATAGTAGTTGGAAGGCCCCCAATCAAATTCTGCTCAGGGCCCTATGCAGCATTTACCCGGCTCCGTCTGAGCTACAAATTAATTACCAGTAAACTGATGCTAAAAGAAACTGCTGGCACCAGACACAACCAGAATCAAAGACTGGCATAAGGAAATGTGGCTTTTAAACACAGACACAGTGTGGACTAAAACAATATTCCAACCACAGAAGCAGAAGAGAGGGGGGAATAAAAGCTGAGGCAGCAGACAGACAGGTATAGGCTACAGTCTGGGGGATCAGAATAATGTCTGTCAGAGCAGCTGATACCCACATTCAACGCTGAGAAGGCTTTTGGAAACTTGACTCTCCCTGTATGTGCAGGTTGGTCCCAAGGGATGCACGGCAGCAGGAAGCGCACTGTAGCCTATGGGGTATCATCTGTTGTAATTGAAGGTAAGAGGAGCTCAGAAGGAGTGCACATTGCTGTAAATTGCACCTTAAACTCCTCAAACCTTAAGAAACATTTGTTTTATTTTTTAAATTAGGTTTTTTAAGGAGACAAGACGTCTTAGAGCTACACGAATCTCGCAAGTGATGCTCAGTTCAGTAGGAATACTGTAGAATTGTACCATAACCATGAGGTGCATCTTTAAAGGATGAATATACTGTTTAACTCTTCATAGGACAAGGGTTGTCTTGATAAATCTGTAAAGTTCTTAGACTTTTTCCCATGCAGCACAGGCACTCCAAGACATGTTTAATGTATGGGACAGACACAGAAAAACTCTATACATTATGAGTTAGGATAAGACTTATCATTATACAAAACTATCTCAAAGATTTTTTATTCTGATTGAATATAAATAACTTTTTTCAAGAAAATGTTATCATTAGCATTTTGCTTTTAGAATTAAGAAAGAAACGAGCAATCATGGACATAAAGGTTGCAATAATGAACAATCTCTCTCGAGTCTTTCTTCGCAAAGCTGCGGTTTAAAATTTGTTTTATAAACTCAAGACATTTTCACAAAAGTTTAAAATCAAAAATAAACGTACAGTTTTCGACATCCAACTTTTTAATATTTTTAATTGAAAAAAAAAAGTAGTTGTCTCTTTATATTTTAATAATTTTAAATCATAAATCCCTGCCTTAACAGTCAGGTTCCAGATTTCTGACATTATCTGTAATTCTCTCCTGATATATTTTCTTTTTAACACAAGAGCATCTTGATTAACATTGCCTGGTCGCTTTCTTTGCACGCATGCCCCTGATGCACGAGCGACACACCGAGGAAAGCACGAGACCCCATCTGCTCCTTATCAAACCAATTTAGGTTGTCACCGCGCGCGCTTTTGTCTCGCGGACACCAAGGTGGGACGGGGCGAGACGGGGGGTGGGGGGTCCGCGCACAATAAACATAAAATGGGCAGCAGGATTTTTTTAAATGTACATTTTCGGAAACGTGAAAAAGTAAAGATAACGTAAAGGATTCCGACAGCTTTGTTCTTGTTTATTTGATAAATGAAGAGATTATGATCTCTTAGTCAACATATAAGGCAAAAAATAAAACAATGGAGGCGACTTTGGGAAAACATAATGAAACAACTCTGTGTCCCGGGATGAAGCTTGCTTGACGTTTTATCAAAAGCAGAGCATGACTAAACCACGTAATGCAGGAAAAAGCCTTATTGGAATACAATAGCGCTAGTAGCCCCGTTGGAATACATTTAACTTTTTTCGTAATGCATTAGCCGCTCGCCCTACTGAGGAATTAATCATGCGTTTAAAAAAAAAGAATTGCGTGTGTGACCTCTGCGGGTCAGAACTGGAGACTGGAAAGAGAAAGAGAGAGAGTCCAAAAACATAATAAATTAAGAGCTACAAGACTAAGTGAGCCTGAGACATTTAACATCAAATCTGTCAATAAATGACGTATGCCCCGGGCCAGTGATTTCCATATTAAAACGCTTCACCTCCTTTTGTCAAAACGTTCTGAATCGAGTCTGCATTACAGCACAGCACTGATTTTATTTTTAATATGCAATTATTCATTTATGTATTGCTTCTAACTGATAAAAAAAATTAAGAATATAACCACAAATCTTAATCCAGACTGTTCAGTATTTAAGAAATCGTAATTTATTAGTCAAACAGCTTCCACTTGGTTCTGTAACAACAAAGCAGCTCTTATATTAATTTGTTGTGGATTTAAAGGCAGATGTAGGCTACAATATGGTGCGCAATCGCCCTGCATTCCGCGGTTTTAATCCTTACTTAATGCTGCATGCCTTTTAAGTGTTCATCTACAGGAAAAAATTTACTCGCATCTTATGCAAATTAGAATAAAGTAATTATTCTGATTGTTAAATTGTTTTTTATTCAAAATATTTTAAGAGTGTTTCTTTCTTGCACTTGAGGTTTTCAGCGGGTGTGTGTGCGCGCGTCTGTGCGCGCATCCCACTGTGCCAACACATGCAGGTGCGGGTCATTACTCTCCCCTGCTTCATGGAAGCATCACTACATTATCACAATAAAAGAATGCAGACACATTATTGGTCTATTTACAGAATTAGTCTTGCCATGTCACAGCCTATTAAGCTGCATTATTAGGCACTGTGTAGCAATGTCCCGTCCTGGAAAAAAGGGCCGTATACCTACGGCTATACTCTCTCCGTATGTTTTTTAGGATAAAATCGGTTCCTTTTATTTCAGATATTTTTTCGGCACCTAAAGTCAATATATCAAATTCAATGTTTGCACAGCCATCTATTATGATTAAATCTGTATTTGTCTCAACTCTTTCTTAGCCTGACGAGCGACACATGCATGGCCTCAGTTTGTTAAATGCGTGTTTGCCTGAGGCTCTTGTACCAATTAGCTCAGCAGACCATCCAACAAAGGTTCCCATAATTCACTGAGGATCTGGAACATCACCCACTGAAGTATTTAGAAATTCGCAAAATGCAGCTGCTGCTATCTAGGTAGTTTTTTTTAATTTTCTTTTATCAGAAATCGATGCCTTGAATAGTGAATTATGCGCAATATTGAGCAGCGCTTAAATATTAATTGATATTACATAATCACTTATACATTGTATAAATTCATTACACAAAAGAATACATTTCTAGCACTCATTTCTGTAAAAAATGTTGTATTGTTATGGGTTACACAATTATAGAAAACACTTCTTGACAGTTATCAGTCGCTGTCTCTCTCCAAAAGGAGGGTTCACCACAAAATGTCATTGTTAAAGAAGCTGACTTACAGAATGCTATATCCAAGCCTATTAATGGAAAGTTAAGTGGAAGGACAACGTGTATCAGAAAAAGACAGAAACTGTGAGCTGTCAGCAACTTTGTAATGCATTACGATGCATGGTTACTTAACAGTTGTGCAGCAGTCACTGACAAGCCACAAAAGGTCATTATTGAAGAACCTGGCTTTTCACACAGTGCTGTTTCCTGGAATAACAACAGAAAGCTGAGTGGAAGGAAAAAGTGTGATAGAACAATATGCACAAACAATGGTGATGGCAGCATTGAGATCATTATGAAAGTCAATTTGGGAGAAATACTGAAATATATTCTGAAAAAAGATATAACCAGGGGCATGTGCCTCAGTAAGATGGATCTAGCGATATGCTGAGGTGGTGCAGATGGTAGCACTGTTGCCTTGTAGCAAGAAGGTCCTGCGTTCGACTCCCGGCTGGGTGTCTTTCTGCATGGAGTTTGCATGTTCTCCCCGCGCATGCTTGGGTTCTCTCCGAGCTTCCTCCCACAGTCCAAAAAAAAAACATGTTAGGTTGATTGGTTTCTCTAAATTACCCTTAGGTGCAAATGAGTGTGTGCATGGACTCGCAATCTGTCCAGGGTGTACCTGCCTCCCGCCCATAGACTGCTGGCAATAGTCACCAGCTTCCCTGCAACCCACTATGGAAGAAGTCGTAGAAAATGACTGACTCAATATCAGTTGCATAGAAGGGTGCAATAACTCTAAATATTTCTTTTGCTGCTGTTGTAGTCTTCACAGAAGTGTACCTAGTGTGAGTGTTTTGTGTCCTTAACTTGATATTAAATTTGTTTTTAAACTAAATATTCTACCACAACCTACTTCAATGATGAAACCTTATTTAATATTGAATTCTCAGAGTAGTTACAAAATACAAAGAAAACCTTAAACTCGCATCAATTAGGATTGCTTTGAGTTTGCAATTCATGGTTAACCTCAGTAAAGATTAAAAGCACTCCAAAGTTTGAAATACTCTAAATCAACCACAGACCCTCATGCAGAGTGCAGACTCCAGTCTGCACTAAATTATCCATTTTGTACTGTGGAAAAAAAGCTGTCCTTTATTTTAATTAATTGATAAAGCACTGGCCTCACTCTTATTCAGACACATCTTCCTCTGAGACAGAAGCTGGCGATCCCCTTAGTCTCTGCAAATAAAAATGGAGCAGTCTTGTAAATTACAGCAGAGTGTGCTGAATTATTCTCTAAAATTAAGAATGTCTATCTTCCTGATATGTAGTGGATGAATCTCTTTATGATTAAGACCAGAAAAGTCAAAAGCAAATACTTTGTTGTACTCTTTAATTTCAATAACGTCCCTGCTGTTATATAGGCATAAAGTGTGCTATGGTAGACACTGCTGACATAATATTATAATCATAAAACTTATATTGCAATTAGATATTTAAAGCTTTTATTTATGTCATATTTGAAAATAATGTTTTTTTTTTAAAAAGGACTCAGTAAGGACAAAAGAAACCAGCGATTGAGTTATAATTTTATTTACTAAACGATTGGGGCCTTTAATTAAAGGCTTGCTTGACTTTTAATGATCCCTGCACACAAGCAAACTTCTGGAAGTTATTTTAAGTGGAATGCGTAATGAGATGTTAACAGTGAACACTGAGCTGAAGCCAATTAGCTGTGCAGTGCAGACAGACTGCTGGGCGCTACACTGTGCTTTTAAAGCAAGCAAAGCACAGAGGCTGCAAGGTCACATGTGACAGTGGAAGCGGGTGTGTGAAGAAACTTCTGTTGTCCTGGCCATGTTTGAGCCATCAAAACCGATAAAACAAACATCATGAAGACAGATTGCTAAGCTTTTAAGATGAATTGAACAACATTGGAAAGCCATTACAGTTTGTTTGTGTGGACAAAATGACATTATTATTATTATTATTGAATCATGACAGATTGTTTCTCCTTTGCCCTGTTACCAATCTGTCATAGAAAACCAAGTTAAATCTTAAGAGAAAATTCAATTCAACATTCACATTTTAACATTTAATTTTATATTCCAAACACACAAAACATCTGTGGCTTTTGTTGGGATTTTGTGTGACCGACACAAAGTGGCACATGGTAAGTGTGAAGCGGAATGAAACTGATACTAAAAATATAAAAAGTGTGCCATGCATTTGTATTCAGCCCCCCTAAGTCAATGCTTTGTACAGCCCCCTTACACTGCAAAAACAGCTACAGTACAAGTGATATGGAGTATTTCACTACCAGCTGTGCACATCTAGAGATTGAAATTTCTGCCCATTTGTTATTGCAAAATAGCTCATACTCAGTCATATTGGATGGTGAGCATCTGTGAACAGTAAATTAAAAGTTTTGCGAAACATCCTGATTGGACAGTTGCAGATTTTGACTTTCAACAATGGCCTTTTTTTGCCTATTCGTCATTGGAGACTGGATTCAATGGAATGCTTTTGTCAGCTTTTCTGTTCCCTCATATTAATGCTGCCTACACATGTCTCACATGACCAAAGCACCTCCTTTCAAGTGTCCCCTAAATAGCCTGTGGAAAACTAAAAAAAGGGAATTTTTTGGCTATCCTTCAATCATCGCTTTTTTTCTTTCCACTTTTCCATAAAGGTCATTAGATTTTACATGGGATCACTGTTTACATTTTTTGTCTATTTTTACTTGTAAAAAAAATTGAAAATCAATCAATTATTTTCTTAGGATATATGGATGGATATGTTTAAATATATCATTCCTCAAAAAATATTTTTGTACTTGCTTCATCTCGTTCAGGTTTGAGTCTATCCCAGCAATCATAATGCTGGGGTTGGTATGCGCCAATTCTCATCACATGATACACAAATTAGGAATCCACTGCTATGGTTTACATTTCATAATGACTATGGATTTATCTGAAGCAGTCAGCTAACGCAACGTCAAACTGGAATACATATAAAGTGAAGGAAGCTACAAACTGATCATAAGCTACACAGCAAATTACAAAGACAAAACAGTGTCAAATAACACATATTATGGTTTCAAACATTTTACAAAACTACATCTATGATTGGTATGGTATAGAAAGGGAAGAAAATACTGACAGAATTCGAGGTAAACCTCACAGTTTTAGACCTCTCATCCAAAAGACTCATTCAGCTCTCTGCAGGGCATCAAAGTGGCACATCTCGGCAGGGAGAAGATAAGTAACAGAGATCATCTTGCAGTATCATGGCTTAATTTTCTTTACTGGGGAATTTTCAGCACTAATGTAACTTAAATAGGCTATTGTGGGGCAAACTGCATGTGTTTTTATGGGACATAAAATCATGGAAACTCACCAAAAAAGAAAATTGCCACTTAGGCATGAACAATATGTTAAAATGGATTCTGAATAAATTACCACAATACCACATGAAAAAGACCTGCACCAAATCCCTTCTATTCCCTTTGTGTGTGTCAACATGTCTTCTTGTTCTTGTGTAACCTTAATTTATGTAATGATAAAAACAAACCCAGATATGAAAGCTATTGATGAAAATGTCTTTCCTTTTCTCTTACAACTTGCTAACAGCATAATTTCTTCAAAATTGCAGTTAAAGCAGTTAAGAGCGTTACTTAAGGGCACAACCACAGGATATATTTGAGCTGCTGCTGGGATTAAACCTTCAACTTGCTGATTACAATTTACCAGAAAACAAGAGCAGGGTAATAAGAGGCCTTACATCTATACTAATGAAGCATTGTAGATGAGAAGGGACAACACCTGAGGGTAGGATAAATATCTATTTACTGAGAAGACTATAACATGTTTTAACCTGGAATGACCTACATGAGCCCCAATATGAGTGACTATATAAAGGCTAATTTAATATGCAACACAACAGTTCAAGAATGCATGGGTATAGGTTGTTGACGATGCATTAGGCCATGGGAACCCTAGATGCTTAAGTAGAGGTCAACTGTACTTCCTTGGTTACTTAAAGAATTGTAGATGTCGTTCAGAGGAAAACATCTACCTCGAACTTAGGCAGTTTGGTGATGCTGAGTGTCTGCAAACATCAATTTTCAAATTTTGTCTATAGTCTCAAATGCATTGAGGTTTGAACTTTAACTGGAGAACTCTAGACAAACTCTATGTTCTCATTTAAGTCATTTCATTGCAGCTCTGGCTGTATGTTTAGGGTGATTGTCCTGCCGGAAGGTGAACCTCCATCCCACCCTCGGGTTTGTACAGCTTCTAACATTTTTTGTTTTGTATTTTGCTAGGATAGTCTTGTATTTAGCTCCATCCATCTTCTTATGAACTCTGACCAACTTCCAAGTCACTTCTGAAAAAAAGGAACCCCACTGCGGGATGCTGCCGTCACTATGTTTAATGATGGGGACAATGTCCTTTAGAATCATGTTTTTCATCACACATAGCATTTGCATGTATTTCTTTCAACTTTGGTATCATCTGACCAGAGCACAATCTCTCACATATTTGCTGTGTCCTCTGCTTGTGGCAAACTGAACACATGACTTGTGGCTTTTTTTAAATATGGACTTTCTTTTGCCACTCTTCCATAAAGGCTACATCTGTGGAATGCCCTTTAAATAGTTGTGATGTCAATAGATTGTCCAACCTGATCTGTGAATCTTTATAACTCCTCCAGATTTATCTGGAGAAGCTCTTGTCTGCTTCTCTAATTAATGCTCTCCTTGTCCAGCCTGTCACTTTCAGTGAATGGTTATGTTTCTGCCATACTCTTTTCATTTTCAGAAAATTGTTTTTGGTCAGTGATATCTGGGATACATGCTTTAGAATTATCCAAAACTTTATCCCTGTTCTTTCTGATGTGTTCCTTGCTCTTCATTATGCTGCTTTTTCACTAATGTTCTCTAAGAAACCTATGAGTCCTTCACAGTTTTTTTCTTTTTACATTACATTACATTTAGGTTAAGTATTTACTAAGCTACGCTAACTTCTGAAGGCAGTTGGTGTTGGGAGTTTATTTAGGGCATATCAGAGTAAAAAGGAGCTAAACAAAAAATGCACACCACACTTTTTATGTTTTCTCTTGTGCAGATCTTAAAATCAATGCGTGCATCTTCCACTTCATAATTATGTGTAACTCTGAGTTCACCACTTATACAATCTCAAAATAATACATTGAAGTTTGTGGTGGTAATGTAACCACATCTACAATGTATCCTGTATATTCAGCTGGGTGGTTTTGAATCTATATTTTGTTCTGCCTGCTTCCTTTGCTTCACACTCATGAAGCATCCAACATACAGTAAATAGGCATATTATCAAGGTGTCTAACTACTGGCTGTGTAGTACACTGCTTAAAAAAATAAAGGGAGCACTTAAACAACACAATATAACACCAAGTAAATCAAACTTCTGTGAAATCAAACTGTCCACTTAGGAAGCAACACTGATTGACAATCAATTTCACACGCTGTTGTGCAAATGGAAAAGACAGCAGGGGGAAATCTTTGGCGATTAGCAAGACACCCTCAATAAAGGAGTGGTTCTGCAGGTGGGGACCACAGACCACTTCTCAGTACCTATGCTTTCTGGCTGATGTTTTGGTCACTTTTGAATGTTGGTGGTGCTTTCACACTCGTGGTAGCATGAGACGGACGCTACAACCCACACAAGTAGCTCAGGTAGTGCAGCTCATCCAGGATGGTACATCAATGCGAGCTGTGGCAAGAAGGTTTGCTGTGTCTGTCAGCGTAGTGTCCAGAGCCTGGAGGCGCTACCAGGAGACAGGCCAGTACACCAGGAGACGTGGAGGAGGCCGTAGGAGGGCAACAACCCAGCAGCAGGACCGCCACCTCCGTCTTTGTGCAAGGAGGAACAGGAGGAGCACTGCCAGAGCCCCACAAAATGACCTCCAGCAGGCCACAAATGTGCATGTCTCTGCACAAACGGTTAGAAACCGACTCCCTGAGGATGGTATAAGGGCCCGACGTCCACAAATGGGGGCTGTGCTCACATCCCAACACTGTGCAGGACGGTTGGCATTTGCCAGAGAACGCCAGGATTGGCAAATTCGACACTGGTGCCCTGTGCTCTTCACAGATGAAAGCAGGTTCACACTGAGCACATGTGACAGACGTGACAGAGTCTGGAGACACCGTGGAGCATGACCGGTTTGGCAGTGGGTCAGTAATGGTGTGGGGTGGCATTTCTTTGGAGGGCCGCATGGCCCTCCATGTGCTTGCCAGAGGTAGCCTGACTGCCATTAGGTACCGAGATCAGATTCTCAGACCCCTTGTGAGACCATATGCTGGTGCGGTGGGCCCTGGGTTCCTCCTAATGCAGGACAATGCTAGACCTCATGTGCCTGGAGTGTGTCAGCAGTTCCTGCAAGAAGAAGACATTGAAGCTGTGGACTGGCCCGCCCGTTCCTCAGACCTGAATCCGATTGAGCACATCTGGGACATCATGTCTCCCTCCATCCACCTACATCACGTTGCACCACAGACTGTCCGGGAGTTGGCGGATGCTTTAGTCCAGGTCTGGGAGGAGATCCCTCAGGAGACCATCCGCCGTCTCATCAGGAGCATGCCCAGGCGTTGTAGGGAAGTCATACAGGCACGTGGAGGCCACACACAATACTGAGTCTCAATTTGACTTGTTTTAAGGACATTACATCAAAGTTGGATCAGCCTGTAGTGTGTTTTTCCACTTTAATTTTGTGTGTGACTCCAAATCCAGGCCTCCATTGGTTAATAAATTTGATTTCCATTGATGATTTTTGTGTGATTTTGTTGTCAGCACATTCAACTTTGTACAGAACAAAGTATTCAATGATAATATTTTATTCATTCAGATCTTTGTTATTTGAGTGTTCCCTTTATTTTTTTGAGCAGTGTATATTATGTGCATTGTACTGATGCATTTGTGTGTTTCATGCTGTCTCTGACTTGTCGGTCCATCTACCCGAGTAAACAAGAGCTACGTTAATGCGGACGTTAAGGGCTCTATTAGTGCTCCTGACAGGAAGTGGAACAACCCAGGCTTTTTCTATTTGTCCATTATTAATGAGGACTGGAGGTTAAACTACCGCTTAATCACCAGGCAGTATAGAAAGTGATGCAGATACAGGGATGGGAGCTGGTCAATAACATAAGGGGGTGGAAAGAGGCAATTTGTTTTCTTCAGAAATTAACCAAAGAAAGGAAAGAATAAATGAGAAGAGTCTAAAAAGAAAATTTCAATGTTTTTTTTCACAAGCCAGATCAACAAGTGTTTGTTCACTAATGAAGATGTGTCAATAAAATTGCCTTTTTTTAAAGACTGATCAACTAAAAATTATTTTTATTCCACTTCAAAGTTAAGCACTATTTTGTTGGTCTATTATATAAAGTCCAAATAAATTACAGTGAGGTTTGTAGTTATAACATGACAAAATGGGTATGAATCCTAGAAGTCTTAATACTTTCATAAGGCACTGTAAGTCTAACAACTCATTCTTTGCTCTTGAACAGTCCAAAAAGTAAACAAACTATGTTGACAGCAACTAAAATATTTCATTTGCTGCTTTATAGTGTTTTGATGATAGACAGTGTGTGTAGTGATCAGTATAGACGTTACCATCCTGCAGTGGCATATATGTTTTTAAATGGTCACTCTTTTTAGTCTTAGTGCATGTTTGTCCCACTGCGCCCCTTTTCTGCTCACAGGATATTACCTTAGCTTGGCCTTTTCCCTTCAGAAAGGCTTTTATTGGGTGATCCAGGCATGATCAAGCATGTAATCCCCTTAAATATGGAGTACAGGGAGGGAATATCATGTAGACAGTCATACATAAACCGTCACCAATGGCCTCTGTCAGATTAAACTGAACATATGTGGTCTTGTTCTATTTGTTTCAGTTTTTGTACAGTTTTGAAATATTGTACTGTCTTAATATGCTAGAAAATCTAAAGAACTATATTTAGTCTTCTCTGCAGGTGACGTATTAAAAATGGCAAGGAACATAGGCAGACATTAACATTACGCTGGAACTATCTTCTAATGTAAGCTCTTATGTTTATGTGTTTTAAATGAAAATCAGACCTTAATAATAGACAAGTTTATTTAAATTTTCTGACTTTAGGAATACTTTTAGTTATTTTTTTTTATTTTCTATTCTTTGCACCTTTTTATTTGGACTATTTTATGTATGATTTTAGCTTTTTAGCCAGGTTTGCTTTTGCAGTACCCTTTATTTTTGAATCTTATTTTAATTTATTTATTAAATAATTTATTCTTTAATTTAAATTTGCTTTTGTACTGTTTCCTTGCCGATACAGGGTAGAAAATTTGTAGCATTTGCTCCTCAACAGCTGCTCATATCTGTATGACAGATTCTGTTTTTTGATGCAAATTAACCTCTTTTGACATGTTTTTAATAGTTTTGTTAAAACTGTTTGTTAGTCTTTAGCGGCCTGGATTCGGTTTTGTAATCATGTAAAGCATTTTGTGTTGCACAACATTGTAAAACACAATAAAGTCCTAAACAAATAAAGTGTAGTTGATTGACTAATTTAGTGTCTTGGACTGTTTCGACTTGTAACTACTGTAAATGTGGAAGATTTCAACCAAAATGTTTTTGAAGGCCAAACGATATTCTCCTTCATTTGATGCAACAGGTATTTTAACAGAAGAAGAAAAACATGACGTATTGTTGTGGCTAAAATATTTTAACAAATAATATCTGGCACAATTCAGAACATGCTGGCAGGAAAACGTGGCGTTCATCGTTCTCTAGCAATTAATGTTCAAACACACACCCACCCACACGCAAAAGCTCACTTTTATTTTCAATTATTTCACTTTTAATTATTTGATATAAGTGTGGTTCTGCTTAAGGGCCTACCATTTTGCATAGAGGCTGGCTTTTAAAGAGGGGCCACTGGGCAAAACAATGGAATTAAACGGTAATAATTATTGTTCCAGAAAATAATTATTGTTCAGCCGCCTATCAGCTCTGTTGTTTAAATAACGACAAATAATAGCAGCATTTTTTTTTCTTAGTGATAACATGTGTGTGAGCGCACACGTGTGTGTACACGCATAGAGGCGAAAGCTGAATCCCTTATACAGAGCAGTGATAGGCGAGAAAAGTCAAGCATACACACAAACACACGCACACATACACACACAGTGAGCAGATGGAGATTAAAACACATTCGGTGGGCTAGAAAAAAAAACATACTGGATGTTATTTCCTCAAACATGTAAAGAGTTTACAAATTAAATGGTAAATACCTTAAGCGTTTTTGTTGTTATGGCCTTATTGTGCACACATGTGAAAACATGAGAATTTTTGTTTATTCGTTATTTCATATTATGTATTTTGTTGAACAATTCTCATTTTTTTTGGTATTTTTCTTGCATCAAAACATCATTTTTCTTTGACTCAACAACAATCTGTCTTCCAAACAAGCTTAGAGACCTAACATGTGGATGGATTTCACATCTGTATTGTTTATATTCTGGTGATCCCCCAACATTTAAAGCCAACATCAAAACAGCTTTTATCGCCATTATTGTTTTTCATATTTTTTGCCTTATCTCTCACTGATCCACTGCTCTATAAATACCCTTCTACACTTCAACACCAGAGTGTGAATGGAGGGATTAATAGAAGGACACAGGGTGTGTGACAGGGATCTGATGGCACTAATGATGACAGACGTGTGAGCCTTTGTTGTTTGTGGTGATACCATCTAAACAAGCATATGCACAAGTGGACACATCCACAACCAATGATTGCTGTCAAAAGTACACACACAAACATCCCATGCAGCAAGATGTTTTTCATGTCTTTTCTGACGGATTATTTATCTTTTGACATTAATATAATCTTTAGGATTTTAAACAGATGTTTAAAACGAATGAAATCAGGAAAACATCCATTCTAGAAATCATCTGGTGGGTCATTTTTACAGAGCACTTTAATGCAAAACAATTTCTCTACATTGTTATTATAGTGAAGACTGATCATCTAGAAACATTGATGAATTTGGACAAGAGAAAGTGGAATTTTTTAGCACTGTAAACACAATTTGTTATTAAACATAAAAGCAGTTTAGGATAAGAAATACATGGAGTGGAAAATAAATATTGGAACTTCAAGCTTTAAATAAAGCTTGTGATACATATTATAATTTAACTTAATTTTTACATGTTAAATTCTAAGGAATTATTTAAATTATTAAATTATTTTAAGTTGATCAGTCTTTATAATTTTATGTGATCAATTTATTTAGTTTTGTGTATAAGTCACTTTTCATTGTAACCAGTAAACAGTATTTGTATGACAGCTGCTGACAGACGAGGGCCAACTAGATCTGCAAATCCAGGCAGGAAGCGTAGATTTAATTTTTTATACATAAAAGTAGTATGAACTGAAGGAAGGATGGAAGGAAGTAAGGATGGATGGAACGAAGGAAGGAAGGAAGGGAGGAAGGATGGAAGGAAGGAAGGAAGGAAGGAATTTTCATGTTTCCATTGTTTTGTATCATGTCTGTTGTAAATATTATTATGCTTATGTTGTTTAATATTTAATTAAATAACCTTTTGGTCTATTAGGTGTTGCCCTGTGAATACTAGCTCAATATGGCGGTGGTATTAGGACAATAGAGAAAAAGGTTAATCGAGCTGTGACATTACTAAACAGCAAAACTCTGCACACACAATAAATTCACAACTTCTTGAAATACAAACATTTATTAAAAACCATAATTCAATTCCAGGTTACACGTATTTCAATAACCAAACTCTTTACTATACTAGAGCAATCCAACTAAAACTACAAGAAAAATGAAGAAATAAAGAAACCAATGAACTGTATGCAAATGAAGGAACAAGAGAGTCAATAAAAATTGTTAAAATCCATGACCAATAGAGTGATGCAATAGTAAGGTTTATCTTGAGGAACCTGGAAATTAGATTAGATCAGTCATAGACCTAACTTAGAACAATAACTGGTATACCTCCAAACAACCATTCACAATGCAAGATCAGATCAGCAGATTTAACATTGTTTTAATAAAATAATATTTTAACCTCACAATATCCTCTGATCATTTGTGTTGCTTTAATTCTGTGTTAAGTTAGAGCTGTAACCCTATGCACAAAACCACCACGCAACCAGTTTATAGTTGCATGGCTTTCATCAGTTTTTCTAATCATGAGAAGATGGCATTGTGTCTATGCAGTGTAACCCCTCTGTCCAAGGCAAATCTTTCAGAGAAAGATTTGAACTAGTGAACTAGGTTTAGGCATAAATCCAGTGATTACCAACCAAAATTTAGAAAACCTGAGAGAAAATAATGTTTTTTAAATATGCATTTTAAAAGTTTTATCTGGTTCACAGGTAAACTTTTTTAAATCTGGAGGTTTCTTTATTTGTTTCCAATACAGCTGTGATTGATGGCAACAGATGTGTGAAAAAATATATATCCATCAAAATGGTTATATGCCTTAAATTATAACTGCTTAATAATCACCTACAAATATGTTTTTTTTTAGTTTGGCTGAGCTGTGGAGGTAGAGAAACACTGAATATGTCACAGTGTCAATGTTTTTATGGTTTTTGCCACACAAACAAACAAATGCCACACTCTCAAACAGAAGGGGAGCATGTATGAGACTGAAACACTATCATAAGCTGATCCTCGATGCCGAGTGACTGATCTCTAAATGAAGGCTACATATTCAAATCTCTCTTTCTGTCTCTAACACTCATGTCCAAGTGTGACCTGCTGGTAAACCTCTAAGCTGTATTTGAAGAACAGAGCTTACGAAATATAGAGAAAGTAGATCTTTAAATGCCATGTCTGCTGGCCCTCTCATCCATTTAGCTGACCTTTGCTGACAGATTTCAAGCTGCAAATGGAACCAACAACGAGTGACTTTAAATACTTTTTTATCTTATGTTATAGTGTTATACAATATGGTGTGCGTGGGTGTAAGCACTTTGATACTAAAGCAGCTTAAAGAGAAGATGTTGGTATAATCCTGAAACTATAGAGACTGTTCAGAAATGTATAATAACATATCTAGAAGCCCCTTTTAAGAATAGAGTAAAAATAAAATCTATCAAACCAGCCTGACATGTGCAAAATGTTACGACATTTTTGTTAGTACATCAAAAATCTCTTCCATATATTATTCCATCTGTATACATTAAAATCTAATGTGCAAAGATTATGTGAATCCAACAATAAACCTTTCAATATACATCAGACAGAAAGGGCAGGAACACAAGAAATCAGACATCTTAATTTGCACTTAGAGAAGTTGCAGAGAAAGTACTAACCACAAAGGAAATGGAAATATTTAAACATGTATTCTAAACAGAAGTCATCTGTCTGCATTGATGATCCATTGTTAATAATGAAATTACAGATGAAATTATTAACATTTTATTGCTGTAGCACTGTTTTGGAAATATACATTTGAAGAGCATTTAATAAATATAAAGGATGTAAGGACTCAAATAAATTTGCACTTATTGTATAATAATTCAAGAAACATATTTGAGATGCCACCTTTTTTAATTTGCAAAATTCCACAGTAGAGGATGTAACCACATTTGTTTCAGGAAAAAAAGAAAGATACATTCAGAAAAAAAAGACTGAAAGGGGAATTCAATTTTACATGGCTCTATACGTGATATTAGAGGGATTGGCTATAAGAGAGTTCCTGACTAATTATTTACCACATAAATGTAGGATTAGTTAAACATGGCTTTGTTGGCTGAGCCGATCCAGGCCACATATCTTTAAGCTTTTAAGTGTGTGCTTGGAACAAAGTACATCCGAAGTTAAAAACCACACAAAATCTAGAAATAACTAAATTGAGTTCTCTGTTGTACAATCTTTAATCTTTGGGGAAGATGACCTCTACAGCACATCAAAATAACAATTAAGTGACAACAATTTCATTTCTGATTATTTCTTCATTTAACAGTGTGCTTCAGGACTAAATCGGGGTTTAAATAACAAATTAGTTAATCTCTTACAATACCTTGCCCTCAATTTGTAAACAGGAACAATCTTTGCTTGTGGCCACATACACACAGCAACCCACTCCTGGTTTAACCCAGCTTTATTAGCATATATAATTGTAATGTTATATGCAAAACCAATGTAAGCAATGCATAATTAGAAACTGATTACAGTTTTCATGCCATCACTAAACAAGGTAGTGGAATGACAGCAAAAGCATTGGTAAGGTAACTATGGCTGGTGTCATGCATAGACCACTAAGTTGTATAATGAGATGTCATTAGTGATTAAACAGAAAAATAAAGTTTATGACAGCGAACAGGCTGATGCATTAAAATATGTGAAACATATAGCAAAGCAAAATCAGCATTAGGGATTTGTTTTGTCTCACCAACACGTTTAAATATTATATTTAAAAGTAGAAGTTACAGACTAAAGAGTCAACATTAATATTTGTTCCATGTAATTGACACAACAGACACAAATGTTGCTGTGTAGGATAAAATATGATATATTTGATTTGTGTTCACCACCAACTTGTCAGAAACACAGAGGTACCCAAAGTACTTCTAAAATATGTATAATAATGTAAATTAATGTATATACAGTCAGAGCTTTGTGTTTTCTATTTCAGAGCTGTGGACAGAATCCAAATTGCACCCAGAACACACCGTCTCAACTGTGAAACATGGTGATGCTTTTCTTGAGCATGGACAGGTCATAGTTGATGGAAAGATGGATGGAGCTAAATACAGTGCAAACTTGAAAGAACAACTATTAGAAGCAGTGAAAGATCTGAGACTGGGGCGGAGGTAGCTTTCCAGTGGGACCGCAGCTGGGGGGACGGTCAACTCTCCTCCCAGCCATTTTACACTCAACAGCAAAACATTCAAGTCCACGCTGAAGGACATGACTTGAAGACACCAACAGAACTGGATGTTCTGCAGCCTTGATGTTCGCAAACCAGACACTGTCCTCTCCAGAATCAGAATCAGAATCAGAATTCTTTATTTGTCATTGCTCCACATGGGTGCAACGAAATTTCCAAAAACAGAACAAAACAGTGCAGGCAAGTAGTGCAAATTAAAGAAAATAAATGTTAAAAAGTTTAAAAAGTTATAAGTTATAAAAATAAAAAATAAATTGTACAGAATGTATTTACTGTTTATGTCATTATTGATAGTGACAGTTGTTACAGTGTACATGAGGCGTTCAGGGCAACAACAGCTCTAGTAAAAAAGCTGTTTTTCAGTCTGTTTGTTTTTGTCCTAATTGCCCTGAAACGCCTCCCAGAGGGGAACAGTTGAAAAAGATGGTGACCGGGGTGTGAGGAGTCCCTGATGATGCTGCGGGCTCTTCTGAGACGGAGTAAATCTCCTCCAGGGAGGGGAGAGGGCAGCCAGGCAGTCTCTGGGTGGTGTTGATGAGCCGTTGGAGCTGCTTCCTCTCTGCTGCAGTGCAGCTGGAGGACCACAGCGAGATGCCGCAGCTCAGCACCGACTCCACAGAGCAGCGGTAGAAGGACAGCAGCAGCTCTGGTCGCAGGTTGTTTTTCCTGAGAGTCCTCAGGAAGTACAGTCCCTGCTGCGCCTTCTTTAGGATCGCCGTAGAGTTGGTAGTCCACGTCAGATCCTTGCTGATGTGGGTGCCCAGGAACCTGAAGTCCTGCACCATCTCCACCCTGTTCCCGTTGATGGTGATGGGCTGTGTGTCCTGTTTACACCTCCGAAAGTCAACGATGAGTTCCTTTGACTTGGAGGTGTTCAGAGTCAGGTTATTGTCCACGCACCATGCTGACAGATGTTCCACCTCTGCCCTGTAAGCCGTCTCATTCCCTCCTGAAATGAGCCCCACCACCGTGGTGTCCTCCACGAACTTGATGATGGTGTTGCTTGGGTGGGTGGGGGTGCAGTCGTGGGTGTAGAGGATGTAGAGCAGGGGGCTCAGCACACAGCCCTGTGGAGAGCCCGTGCTGGTCCTCAATGGAGAGGACAGGTGGTTTCCTACTCTCACCCTCTGGGAGCGGTCTGTCAAAAAGTCCATAATCCAACTACAGGTGCTGTTGGGGAGACCCAGGTGTCCCAGTTTGCTCACCAGCCGGCTCGGGATGATGGTGTTGAACGCCGAGCTGAAGTCCAGGAAGAGCAGCCTCGCGTAGCTCCCTCGCTGCTGCACGTGGGTCAGCGTGGTGTGCAGAGCGGTGGCGATGGCGTCCTCCGTGGACCGGTTGGCCCTGTAGGCAAACTGGCGGTGGTCGAATGTGGGGGGCGGGTGTGAAGTGATATGACCCCATACCAGTTTCTCGAAGCAATTCATGACGATGGGCGTGAGTGCTACTGGCCGGTAGTCATTCAGGCTGTTGACATTAGTCTGTTTAGGCAGAGGGACGATGGTGGAGGACTTCAGGCAAGGTGGGATGGAGCACTGGGAGAGGGACTAGTTAAATATGGCGGTGAAGATCCCCGCCAGCTGGTCTGCGCAGTCTCTCAACATTCTCTCAGTCACCCCATCGGGTCCAGCAGCTTTGTGCGGGTTCACTGCTCTCAGGACTCTCCTTACCTCTGTGTCTCCACAGTGAAGGTCTGGTTGTCGAGGGGTGTAGATAGTTAGTGGTTCAACCTCGAAGCGGGCGAAGAAGTGGTTAAGCTCCTCCGCCAGTGAAGCGTCCCCAGAGATCACGGTGGTGTTGCTGGATCTGTACTTGGTCAGGTGCTGGAGTCCCTGACACACCTGTCTGCTGTTATTGCTGCTGAAGTCGGCCTCGATCCTCTGCCTCTAGTCGACCTTGGCCTCTCTGATGCCTCTCCTCAGCGCAGCATGAGCACAGCTGTAACGCTCCCCGTCTCCAGACCTGAAGGTGCTGTTTCTGTCCCTCAGCAGTGCCTTGACATCCTTGTTCATCCAAGGTTTCTGGTTAGGAAACACCTGGATGCACTTCTCCACTGAGACAGTGTTGACACAGTGGTGGATGTAGCCAAGCACCGCCGAGGTAAACACCTCCAGGTCCTGGTGGCTGAAAACGTCCCAGTCTGTGCTTTCAAAGCAGTCCTGCAGCTGCAGAGAGGCACCATCGGGCCAAGTGGTCACAGTCCGGGTTGTTAGGAGTTAACGCTTCCTCAGCGGTGTATAGGCCGGAATCAGGAGCAGGGACATGTGGTCGGAGGCTCCCAGGTGGGGCAGCTGGGTGGCCCTGTAACCATGCTTAATGTTCGAGTAGGCCTTGTCCAGAGTCCTGGTTCCCCTGGTGGCACATTTAATGTGCTGGTGAAATATCGGGAGCACTGCTTTCAGTTCAGCATGGTTAAAATCCCCTGCGACCACATGCACTGCTTCCGGGTGTTTATTCTGTTGCCGAGCGCGTTGTGGAGGTGGCTAAGGGCCGAGCTAGCATTAACATCCGGTGGTATGTACACAGCAGTTACCAAGACAACAGTAAACTCACGGGGAAGGTAAACAGGCCTGCATCTGACCATGATGAACTCCAGGTCAGCGGAGCAGTGCCTATCGATGGTGGACGTGTTTGTGCACCAGCTGTTGTTCACGTAAATACACAGTCCTCCTCCACTGGTCTTACTGGAGTCGCGGCTCCTGTGGTGCCGTGTGCTGTGCGGCCTGCTAGCTCGATAGCCGTGTCTGGAATGGATGAATGAAGCCAGGTCTCCGTGATCAGCAGGATGCAACAGTCCCGAACGAGCCTATTTGCTTCCAGCTGGAGCTTCATCTCGTCCATCTTGTTAGTTAGGGATCTGGCGTTGGAGAGAAAATCGTTGGGCAGCGACGGTCGGTGTGGTCGCTTCCGCAGTTGGACGAGGACCCCAGCCCGGCATCCACGCTTTTGCTTCCTCACCCTTTGCGCCTCCTCCTCCTGCCCGTGGGGATGAGTGCCCACGGGGAGCCCGGTGTCCGGGCTAACTCCGGTGGTATGTTGCGTGTGTCTGTAAAGTCTTCAGATGCGGGCTGCTCGCACCGTAATCTGATACGGAAAAGATCCTGTCGGCTGTAGGTGGTCAGCGCACGGCAGGTTGAGTGGAGAAGAAACGAAAGAACTAGTAAAAACACTAAAAAGCACTGTTTTGCACGAGAGCTACGAGCCACTGCATCCATGCGCGCCGCCATCTCCTCCCTGGAGAACCAGTGACTATGACCATGAGTATGCTTTGAGACTTGTCCATTAACACCATCAACCGTATCGGTGACAAAGAGCACTCCATGAGGATTTGAACAAGCACTGAGAACAAGCTTGACTTTGTGTTTAGAATGCCGACAAATCCATTGGTTTGTTCATACAATGACTCGATGACCTTTGAATGCATCCACATATTGCTGTAGAACCTGGGACACGGTTGTAAGTCTTCTCCAGATCCACAAACACATGACCCTCCTAGCAACATTGTGTGGGTAAAGAGCTTCAATGAAATTTAACAATAAGTTGGAGTCTCCTTTCTAACTACTAAGAGTAAGCCTTCCCAGGGAGGCTGAGACGTATGACACCACAATAGCTGGAACACATTCCCTGGTGCCTTTTCTTGAAAAATATACAAATTTTGAAAACTGATGTCATTATGACATTATGACATTTTTTTTGTCTCTGCATAGGAGAAGAAATCATTCATCATCATAAATACAATTCAGATGTGATTATTCTGTTTGCTTTTTTTTAAATTAAAATTTCCTTCATTTTGTATCAAAAAGCTTCAACACTTGACTGATGGTTGACATCACTTTCTGTCTGCTCATCCTTCCCTCTCCGTCCTTCCTCCATCACGTCATGCGATGTCCTCCGGGATCCGGAAAATGATTAAAGACGACAGTTTCAAATACCTTTCAAGTATCTCCCTGATGACAATGCAAAGTAGGTGGGCATGGAGAAAGTGGTGGTTAGCAAAAGCAATATGCCAATCTGCCCTTTGGAGAAAGAGGAAGTTCAAATTTGAATATGATGCAATTAATTTTTATATGTGATTGTCTAAGCAGTGGAGCAACATATATATTTGGTTTGGGAAATGAGGTCTATACACCTGTGTTAATTTTGAACATGCCTTTCTTATTTTTCAAATGTAGCAATAGAAGTGAGCAGCGGAATGAAATATTTTTTTAATCTCCTTTAAATCTGTTATATACTCCAGTGTCTTGCTCATGACATACATTCAAGGTCCCTCATTGTGACACTTCGCTCACTGTGGCATTACGAGGAATGTTCATAAGTGAATACACATCCGTGTGTGAATGTCTTCGTACAGCATGTGGTTTTATGTGTGTGTGTGTGTTTGCATAGGTCTGTGAGGGAGAGATAATGAGATCTTGTTCAGCTGAGGCCCGGTCTTGATCCCCAGAAGCCCTGGACTCATTTCAGTGAGAAACCTCCGAACAGAGTGAATACGAGAAAGAAGTGCCGGAAGAAACGTAAACTTAGTCTCGTAGAGGAATCATAAACCGCTGGAAGTCTAGGATGATCACCTTTGTGCTTTATTAGAGGAGAACAACTTTCAAACATTCTGGCGTTGAGATTTAGAGATTATACCTATGTAGAGAAAAACATTAGTAAAGTATGAATTTAAACGAGGAAAAATGTTTGTCTATATGTGGCACCATCCCTAATCATTGCCAACTCTAGTAAAGATCGGTAAAAAGCCTTAAAATAAGTTACTTGATCGCAGTAGCATAACCTAACAAAGAAAATGTTTAATTTAATATTCCAACCTTAGATCTGAGCATTTTTATTCAGTAGAGGATAAATGTAACATTACAAAATGATATTTCTTTCTACAAAATGAGCTGGACTTCTTGGAGAGTAAAACAACTCGTGTGTCATTTATACTTTACAGTCGAAGTTGCTTAAAGTGTTGAAGAACATTTAGTCTGTCATGATGCCCTATTTCCTTTGCGTATAAACATGATGCGAGTCACTCATTAAAATAAGAGACAAAGGAACATGTCATTTAAATAGAACAGATCTGTGCGGATCTTAAAAATGGCTTCAAGAAAGTAGCTTCTTGTATAAACCTGGCCATATCCACAGTCAGAGAAATAATAAAAAAACGTTTTAAAAGAATTAGAGTTGTGAAAAACAAGCAGTGTTTAAATGAACTTGATCATAAGAGTAGTCAACTTTTTGGAGAAGTTTAAACCCAGCAATGCTTTCTTTTAGATTCTTCTTCTTTTATATTCACCAAAATATTCACCAAAGTTCTCCTTAAAGGCAAGGGCACTGTGACTTTTAAACTACATTCATATTCAATGTTTTTGTATTTAGCTTTTTTGAAGAGTGCTGACTTGAAATTTTTCAAGGAGACAGTCATTGAAACAATCTCCAAGTAGAGCAAGCCACAAAAATGAATTGCCAAAGAAGCCGACTGTTAACAGAGTGATTCATTCAAGCGTCTGAATGGAAAGTTGAGTAGAAGGAAAAATGTAGGATAAAAATTTATAAAAGCATGGCTGAGGTCCTAACAATAAAATCCTATGGCTTTTGTGAAGTTCAAGCCTGCTTCAGGTTGGTTTGCAGATACAACAGAGAAATTTCTGACTTATTTTGCTATCTGACAACAGCGGGGAGATATGTGACTAAAGGCATCTTATTTGGGAGTTAGACTTTTTAAAACATAGCGTATATGAGCAAGAAGAACAGGAGATAATTAAACTGATGCAAATATCTGTTTATTATTTAATATATTTTATACATTTTATGTATTGAATAAAGTGTAAAGGAATGTCAACGACTTCATGTTATGTGTATGCATTTAGTTCAGAATTTTTACGAGGTGAACTAAGAACATGAATTAATTTGGATTTAACCTGTGTGAACCGACCTTAGAATTAGTTTTTGTAAACTGTGAAATGGCACAACCTTACTGCAGTAAGGTAACCAGAGCAAAAGGTGACACGGTCTGATCACCAAGTCGCCATAACAACCAAATATTTTTTATGAGTTGAATTATTTTAGGGCTGCACAGTGGTGCTGTTGGTAGCACTGTGGCCTTGCAGCAAGAAGGTCCTGGGTTCGACTCCTGGCCGGGGGTCTTTCTGCATGGAGTTTGCATGTTCTGCCCGTGCATGCGTGGGTTCTCACCGGGTATTCCGGCTTCCTCACACAGTCCAAAGACATGCCTGTTAGGTTAATTGGTCAATCTAAATTGCCCTTAGGTGTGTAAATGAGTGTGTGCGTGGTTGTTTGTGTGTTGCCCTGCGATGGACTGGCGACCTGTCCAGGGTGTACTCCTGCCCATAAACTGCTGGAGATAGGCACCAGCTTTCCTGCGACCCACTATGGAAGAAGCGGTATAGAAAACGACTGACTGACTGAACTAGTTTAAACATCCCTTCTCTGTCTTTTGTCATTTTTATTTGTCGTTGTCCAACAAAAATTCCTTAATAATTCTTCCTGCGAGTCAGTAAATGCCTCCAGTGAATATTGACTGAGTTTCTAAACTGCTTCTCATCTCTTTCACTCCCTCCCATCCTTCCGTTTCCATACCTGTCAGCTAGACTCACTGTGTAGGTTAGCAAGAGCTATCAATGTTTCCTTTTCTTTTTGGCATTGTTCAAACTAAATGGAAACAAGGTAATTAGCTTGTTACAATTAAAGCGAGACGAGCGGATGAATTGTAATCACCCGCAATGGAGTTCCTGCTTTCTCCCCTGCAGCCTCCAACAGGCCAGCTGAGCTATCCTCATTTGCATAATTAAAATATACAAATGATAATGGATTTTGTAGTCAATGTCCAGAGGCTGCAAAGGCAGGGATGAGAGAAAATAAAATTATGAAATCACAATAACAACCACAGCAGTTTCGCCTAGAGGGGAGGTAAGGGGGGTTGGAGGAAGAATAGGGAGACGGGCGGAAAAGGTGGGTCTTGTACTGCAAAAGATGGCAAGAGAGAGAAGGGTGTGAAGATAATGAGAGATAAATGAGTGAGAGAAAAGACAGCCTGAACATCATAGGGAGCAGAATAAAGGTGAACCAATTACATTTGCAAATAGCATATGCCTGGCCCTGGCCTGCGCTGCCCTCCCTCTGGGGAAGTCTTTCGCCTGATTACATGAAATTGGGATAGAATTAAACATCTAAAAGTTGTCCTAAGACAAACTGAAATGAAATTAGAACCCGACTTCTTTTTTACCTCGCAGTGCCACAGGGCCACACAGCAGGCACGTCAGGAGAGACGGAGGGATTGTGCAATTAGGCAAGGGACAACGTTGGTGAAATTAGGCCTTGAAGCTGACTTTATTCTTCCTTTGCTTTTTCTTTTTTTTTTACCTTCTTCTGGCTTTTCCAGAGAATTTTCTCTCTGTTTTTGGCATAAGAAAGTTTAGAGGCAAAACAGCTGCCATCCCTTGATGATGAAGTGTGTTTGTTTGAACACACAAACATTCACAAACCTTAGCCCGCTGTGCCAAATCACATTTACACACACTTGTGGCCTGGTGTTTTGAGAGTGACATTAGAGAGGTGCATGCCGAGAGCACTGGGCAAGGCCCCAAAACACAAACTGAAAAGCTTTTCAGTCACAAAACTAACTTGTCCTTCTACAGTAAAATGATTACAAAAGAGGGCTCTTATGTGGGAAATATGAGTAGCACCTTTCTTGAAGGCAAGAGAGTTTTTCATGTTACTCATCCTATTTTCTTTTATTTTCCTGTCCGACCTCCGATCCTACTAATGCAGAAAAAAACAATAAAGACATACTTTTTAAGGCTGAAATCTTATTCAGAAGAGCATCAAATTAGAGAGCAATGTGCTGTTATTATGATTATAACACAAATAAGAAAAGTGGATGTCTTCAGTTCTCTTCCACTCCATTTAGCACTCCATTCAGTTATCCCACAGGGATCAAAAACAGTGCATTTAACGTCTAATCTGATCAGAGTGATCTGAAATGAAGAGGCACATCATACAGTTATTCTCATTTTATTACAAGCATCCCCTTTACTTGTAATGATATAACAATGGCTTCTGAATGCTTTCCATTGTAATTCTTAATGCCAGGATCTTATATTTTCCATAATGCTTTCAGGAGCCACGATGAACACTAAAAATGGATTCGCATTTTTAAATTTCTTAAAGCTAGTTCCAGTTAAAACATTGCAACCAACAGCTGCCAAAGCAGCCTATTTTTTTTAAACTACAAACCACAGTTTCATATTTCATTTGAAAAAGATTTACCATCTTTATTGGAGTTCATTTAAAACGTATAGTTTATGGATAGTTACTAATGTTTGGACCCTTGTTTGGTACCATTTTGTGTCAAACTAACACCAGACTCATTCCTGTGTTTACCCATTGCATATAATTTTTTTCTTGGGACTTTTTCTTAGTTTTTTGGAAGAAATATTGAGAGAAATGTTCAGACGTCACGTCTAACTTAATCGTATGTAGTTAATGAACTGTGATTCTGATATCAAATTTTGCCCATTGACTCTCATGAAACATGACAGGAGGCATCCGGTATAGATGTCCAAGCCACCTCAACTGGCTCCTCTCGATGCAGAGGAGCAGCGGCTCTACTCCGAGCCCCTCCCGGATGGCCGAGCTCCTCACCCTATCTCTAAGGGAGTGCCCGCCCACCCTACGGAAGAAGCTCATTTCAGCTGCTTGTATCCGGGATCTTGTTCTTTCGGTCATGACCCAAAATTCATGGCCATAGGTGAGGGTAGGAACGTAGACCGACCGGTAAATCGAGAGCTTCGCTTTTCGGCTCAGCTCTTTCTTCACCACAATGGACCGGCATAGTGCCCCCATTACTGCGGCAGCCGCACCAATCCGTCTGTCGATCTCCCGCTCCATTCTTCCCTGACTTGTGAACAAGACCCCGGGATACTTGAACTCCTCCACTTGAGGCAAGAACTCCCATCCTACCTAAAGAGGAAAACCAACCCTTTTCCGGTCGAGAAACATGGCCTCGGACGTGGAGGAGCTGATCTTCATCCCAGCCGCTTCACACTCGGCTGCGAACCTCCCCAGCGCATGCTGTAGGTCTTAGCTAGAGGGGGCCAGCAGGACCACGTTATCTGCAAAAAGGAGAGACGAAATCCACTTGTCCCCAAACCAGACCCCCTCCGGCCCTTGGCTGCACCTAGAAATCCTGTCCATAAAAGTTTTGAACAAGACCGGTGCCGGAGTCCAACATACACTGGGAACAGGTCCGACTTAGTGCCGGCAATGCGGACCAAACTCCTGCTCCGCTTGTACAGAGACCGGATGGCCCCTAATAAAGGGCCCCCGATTCCATACTCCTGGAGCAACCTCCACAGGGCATCCTGAGGGACACAGTCGAATGCCTTCTCCAGGTCCACAAAACACATGTGGACTGGCTGGGCAAACTCCCATGAACCCTAGAGTACCCTGTAGAGGGTATAGAGCTGGTGCAGTGTTCCATGTTCAGGATGAAAACCACACTGCTCCTCCTGAAGCCGAGGTTCGACTATCGGCTGGACTCTCCACTGCAATACCCTGGCGTAGGCCTTACCAGGGAGGCTGAGGAGTGTGATCCCCCTGTAGTTGGAACTCACCCCCCAGTCACCCATCTTATGAAGGGGGACAACCACCCCAGCCTGCCAGTCCAGAGGCACTGTCCCCTCTGCCACGCAATGTTGAAGAGGCGTGTCAACAATGACAGCCCCACAACATCCAGAGACTTGATGTACTCAGGGCGGATCTCATCCACTCCCGAAGCCCTGCCACCGTGTAGCTTTTTAACCACCTTGGTGACTTCAGCCTGGGTGATGAAAGAGTCTAACCCCGAGTCCCCAGCCTCTGTTTCCACCAGGGAATGCATGATGGCAGGATTGAGGAGATCCTCAAAGTACTCCTTACACCGCCCGATAATGTCCCCAGTCGAGGTCAGCAGCCTCCCACACCCACTGTAAACAGTGTTGGCGAAGCATTGCTTCCCCCTCCTGAGGTGCCAGACGGTTTGCCATAATCGCTTCGAGGCCAACCGGTAGTCCTTCTACATGGCCTCACTGAACTCCTCCCAGGCCCGAGTTTTTGTCTCTGCCACAGCCCGGGCCGCGCCAGGCTTGGCCTCACAGTACCCATCAGCCGCCTCAGGAGTCCCACAAGCCAACAACAGCCAATAGGACTCCTTCTTCAGCTTGACAGCGTCCCTTACTGCCGGTGTCCACCATCGGGTTCGGGGGTTGCCGCCGCGACAGGCACCGCAGACCTTATGGCCGCAGCTATGGCAGCAGCATCGACAATAGATGCGGTGAACATGGTCCACTCAGACTCTATGTCTCCAACATCCCCCGAAATCTGGTCAAAGCTCTCCCGGAGGTGGGAGTTGAATACATCCCTGGCCGAGGGCTCCGCCAAACGTTCCCAGCAGACTCTCACTATGCGCTTGGGCCTGCCAAGTCTGTCCGGCTTTCTCCTCTTCCAGCGGATCTAACTCACCACCAGGTGGTGATCAGTGGACAGCTCAGCCCCTCTCTTCACCCGAGTGTCCAAAACATACGGCCGAAGGTCTGACGATACAACAACAAAGTCGATCATCGACCTCCTGCCTAGGGTGTCCTGGTGCTGGTGCCGAGTGCACAGATGGACACCCTTATGCTTGAACATGGTGTTCATTATGGACAATCCGTGACTAGCACAGAAGTCCAATAACGAAACACCACTCGGATTCAGATCGGGGAGGCCATTCCTCCCGATCACGCTTCTCCAGGTGTCACTGTCGTTTCCCACGTGGGCGTTGATGTCCCCCAGCAGAATAAGTGCCGTTCCCGGGGACTCCGGGAACGGCACTATCCAACACCCACGACAGAGACGCCAAGAAGGCCGGGTACTCCGCACTACTGCTTGGCCCGTAGGCCGAAACAATAGTCAGAGACCTGTCCCCAACCCGAAGGCGCAGGGATGCGATCCTCTCATCCACTGGGGTAAACCCCAACATGAGATGGCTGAGTTGGGGGGCAACACGCAAACCCACCCCAGCCCGCCACCTCTCCCCGTGGGCCACTCCAGAGTAGAAGAGAGTCCAGCCCCTCTCGAGGAGATGGGTTCCAGAGCCCACGCTGTGCGTGGAGGCGAGGCCAGCTATTTCTAGTCGATATCTCTCGACCTCCTGCACAAGCTCAGGCTCCCCCCCCTCCCCCAGCGAGGTGACATTCCACGTCCCTAGAGCCAACCTAAGCATCTGGGGATCGGGCCGCCGAGGTCACCACCTTTGTCCGCCGCCCAATCCTCTGCACCGGTCCCTCATGGTTCCCCCTGCAGTGGGCCCACTTGGGGATGGCCTCGCATCTCTCGTTCGGGCTCGGCCCGGGCAGGTCCCGTGAGGAGCAACCCAGCCACCAGGCACTCTCCGACGAGTCCCGACCCCAGGCCTGGCTCCAGGGTGGGACCCCGGCTCCACTGTACCGGGCAACTTCACGTGCCTCAATGTTTTGGTCCTCATGAGGGTGTCTTGAAGCTTATTAATTTAAGGCATAATTGTCTTCATAATGGCCATTGGTAACCACAGGCTAGTAGTATTCTTTTAACCAGCCCTATCTCCATTTTGAAGCACTACTCTCTGAAGTGCAAACACAATGCTTTTAAAGAATGATTACTTTCAGTCATGGTAATGATAATGTCCCATGAACACATTCTAAACTCCCCCAGCAAGATTTATTTTTATTGGTTTCTATTTGGTTCTGAATCCAAAGAGAAAAACCACCACAATATCCAGACTGTAGCTCAAAGCCGTTGAGCAGTTTCTCAGAGTGACCTCCCATGCAAACAGAAAAGTTGCTGAAACTAAGGCTGACGATCCCTTCAGCAGACAGAGAGTGAGCTGAGAGATGGTGGAACATGGAGCAGAAAGCTAAATTGGTTCCAAGAAAGTCAACATCTGTCTGACCAGAATCTAGAAACTCTCGTCATGTTCTATGATTAAGACTGTTCACTGGCATAACCCCCTATAGGACCTTAGATACCTACATTTAATAATTAAGCCATTGTCCATTATCTGTATTGATAAGTTAACTTTTGAATGCATTAGGACTAAATTAGACTGTGCATAATTTAACCTGAATCAGATTATATAATTGTATTTGAATTAAACTGAATGATTTAAATCAATAAAAATGTTATATAACTGGATATAAGGGGTGTCTTCCGATGTGTAATCTCGCAATATTAAAATGCCAAAAAATCTCTTATGGAAGTCAAGTCTGTCTCGCAAAGCACTATTCATTTGCTGGCACTATGTGACCTCGCTTGAGGGAATAAGTCTAAACTGTTAATAGGCCCTAATAGGCCTTGGACATGAAGTATCAACTGAAATGCAAGCAGAAAGTTTATATGTCTATATTTGGTCAGATGCAGAAACTGTTGTAAGAAACTACTTCCTATTACCTCCACGTCGGAAGAAGGCTACAGCAAGCTCAGCACTGATATTGTAAACACTTCCTTATAATTAGACCCATGGAATAGTTCTTGCTCCTTTGGCATTAATGCCTTGGTTGTTGGCCTAGTGTCTTGTGCCTGTTGGCGTCTTTTGAACTGCTTCCATAACACTCCATTATTTTATTTATCTGTTCTTATTTCTGGTACTCCTTTGAATGAAATGTTTGTGCAATGTTTGACAATTCACTTCTAAATTTCTATGAAAACATTTATTCATTGTTCTATCAACTTTTGAATTCTCGTTATTCTACTAATTCACACAGTTTGGAACACTTTTGCAGCCACTATTCTTCACACACATTCCCATTTGTGGTTAACTTTTTCTAATTATTTCATTTTCCTCCTTCTTTGTGTGAATTTATATAAAACTCAGTATGTGCAGCTGTTTACATCCCCCCCTCATCTTTTATTTCTGTATGTGTGTGCAAGTGAACTTAATAACAGCGGCAGAGCTGTAAGTAAATAATGAGGAGTAATCAAAGTTAATGGAACCCAATGGGAGACACAGCTTCTGTGTTTGGCAATAATCTCATTTAGAGAGAGAGGTAGATTTAGTGGATAATTGGGGCCTAAGTATTTACTGATTCCCCTGCTAACTAACTAACTTACTGAGCTGCTGATGCTCTTTTTATTCACACCAACAGAAGACAAACAAAAGAGTATGTGATCTACTCTCTCAAGATAGCTTGCTTCTTAAACGTTTAGATTCAAGTTATTTATTTTTTCTTTTCAATTTTTTTATTCTATTTCATAACTTTTTTGTTGTAATGTATTAGTTTGTTTCTCATTTCATCTTATTTTGATGATTCTTCCTTCATCTGATTTTCATCATCTTTCTTTTATCTTTTCTACTGTCCCACTTACGTTCTCTTGTCATTTCATAATTTTCTATGATTTTCCGGTGTAAAAATACTGGTCTTGAGGAAAAAGATAACAGAGCCTTTTGGCCAAATAGCTTTTCTGAATAGATCCTGCTTTTTAACATTTTGTACAGATTTTCATCGCCAGAGAGAACATACATTTCTCTAAAAAACCAAACCAAAACAATTACACAGCTCATACCAATGCATTATAAATACAGTATAAATACATTTCATGCAACCAACAGATTCTCCACTCTTCTTCCCTCTCCTCCTCATCCCCACCCAACTCACCAAACAGAACCGCAGCCGGGCAACTGTACGGGAGAAGTAGGGTGAGTACACTGGCTGATCAGGACTGTAACCTGATGATCGGGAAGCTTACTTTGTCAGGGGTGAGATACCCGCCAGGGAGAGGGAGCGTGTAGAGCCTGGAGCACGGGTCGGTTGGTAGGACTTGCTGGAGCTCGGGTAGTCGCTGGTGCTGTGAACCGCCGGAGGGTGGACAGGGTTTCGCGGATCCCACTGTGCACCAAGTCGCTGCATACTGCCAGCTGAGCAAAGGTTTAGGTAGTGATCTCTGTCCATGGTTGTCTTGTGGATCTCCTGACTTGAAGGCAAGCCAGAGCAGGAAGCAATACCTACACAGAGCAGGACAAGGCAATTAGTTCAGGTTTTCAAGACAAGAGAATGGTTCTTAACGTTCACACAGAAAGTCAGGAATCGGGCTGGATTGAAAAACCGCTAGTGGCAAAACACTTAGCCTCTGAAGTACTGGCAGTCCTCCCTCTTATAGTGCACAGGCTGATGGAGGACCCGAGCTGCACCTGTCACCCTTCGGGTTTCCACGGGCTCCAGCTGCATCTAATGATGGAAAGGGGTTAGCACCTACCATGAGCACCCAGGCTCTGACAATTACCAATGATTACCATAAATAAAATGGTAATCATTAAAAGCAATAATGATTTTATCACCACTATAACCAAGCTATTTAAAAACTGGAAGGACATGAGTTAAATAAATCCATCAGTTTAAGCAAAAGCTTAGACATGTAATGGACAGCATGTGCCCTATAGATGATACAATGATCTCTCTGCTTTGGCAGATTGTTAACACTTTCCTTCACAATCTTATATCACTCACCACTACTTCCATTCTTTTCAGGAGGGGTTTCAGTTTTACTTCTTTGCACCCTTTGTTAGAACTTTCTATCAATGACAATGAGATATAGACATGTTTCTGTCTGGGTGTATTGTGTGTGATGAAGTTAATGGAGGATACTGTCAGCTGCACAGCAGGGCAGCTCTCCATCTTGGAAAAGCCCAGAAAGCTTTGCTCCACCTTTGTGTGTGACTGTGTGTTCTTTATCTTTGAGGGCTCCTGAGATGCCATTATGGAACAACACCGTATTTGTGCTGCATTCCCCCAAGTGGTCATGCACTTAAGTGCTTAACCTTCAATTTGATCACAGTGTAAAAACATTTACACAGAGTGATAAGTGAACAGCTGTCAAACTCCACATTTTTTCCCCTATCTTATTTTAATTACCTTCTTTCTCTCCTTGCACTAATTCTCTTTTTTCGCTCAACTTATTACATTTCTTTTGATTTCCCTTTCTGTGGTTGATTGTCATGAATCTCAGATGAACAGTATCAACCAGTAATCTAAATACAGAAGGAAATTGGCTTGAGAAATAATTAACAAACAGATAAAACATAAACCAGCTGATTTCCCCACTGCCTCTTTCATTTTTTAACCATGTCTATAATATTTTCTTTCCTATCATATTTTCTATTTTTACACATTATAGGTAAATTATAATACCAGCAATCCTCCTTTATCTGTCACCACACTGATTGTTGCCTGACTATACAACATTATCAAATAATGGACACACTCCTGGGGCCAGAAGGATAAACAATGCAAAAGCTAACCCACGTGTGCATTATGTATCATTTCCTACATAAAATGAGTAATTATAAAGAAAAGATGTCAGCTGAGATTAGATGCACGTAATGCATTCCTTACGCAGATAACTGTCTTGAAACACTAAGTCTGATGATGAGTGTTGTAATGATAAAGCTGTATAAAATGAGAACTGTAAAAATGTTTTAAAAATCTTTTTGGTCCTTGATCAAATGAAAAATTGCTGCAGGAATGACGGTTTTATGCCAGCGACCTCTTTTCATGCTGGTAATTAAATCAACATCTCCAGCACCATTAATGTGTTGCTTTGTCCAGCCCCACAGAGAATCATTACTGTAACAGGTTCTTCTGCTCTGTTTGACAACACACTGAAGAGTTGCATGATCCACTGACGCTGTTGTTGCATACTCATCAAACAGAGTAATTTTTCCTAGGTGCCAAAAAGGCACTCAGGTCAAGTCACACATCGAAGTTCAATTTGCAAATCCATCTACTGCTAGATTTAATATCTTTAAGTATGGTATTGTCAGTGTGATTATAAGCACAAGCATGCTGGAGTCTATATACATGAAGCGTGTCTGTGTCTATGTGTATGTGAGGACAGCTTAACACAACACAGCATGCCAAAGCCAGACTTTAAAAGATGTATTTAATCTGAAGATATTAGACTCAGGTTATTTTTACTTACCATCACTCCGTATTAAAAAGCATGGTTACAGTTATTGCAAAGCTAGGAGGTAGTTATGCTTATGGAGGGACCTTGGGAAAGCAGCAAGGATATTAAAGAGGCTCTTTAATCAAGGATGCAAAAACTACCAGTAAAAATATGGACTCAAAAGGCCCTCATTTTTAAAATACATTTGGAGATTACACAAATGCACAATAAGATACCTTTACGCTAGCTTAAACATGCATGTAACATTTCAGGTTGGAAGAGGAATGCTAGTGTTACACGAAACCATTACATTAATGAGCAGGATAAGATGCTTAGACGTTATTTACACCCAGGCCAAGAAAGGATTAGGATTGACCCAGCCTGCCTTCTATTCTTTTGTTTTACCACATCATGTTTGCTTTGATTAATTTCCTTTTCCTTTCCTTTTCATTCCTGAACAGCTTTTCCTTGTGGAAAAGCCCATGTCCCTGTCAGTGCAACTCCCTGAGACTTGCTCTCCTTGGAAATACTATCCCACCCGAGTCGACTTAATGGGTTGTTGACAAAAAAGAAGAAGAAGAAGAAAAAAACCTGACACTACAATTAAAGTGTTTTTATCTTATTATAACTGTTTTGGCAGCATTGACCTAAACGTTTAAAAATTCAAAAGACATACAGAAACCGTCAAATGAAATTCTCAAAATATACTCAAATGGTCAAGTCTCTGTCTGGTACAAACCTGAATTTTTTTATGTTTTTAGAACAAAGATTGTTTTGAAAGGAAATACTTTTAAATCATTAGCGCCTATTGCTAATATGTTATATAGTATTCCAGTGGAAGCACAGATTTGTGCATTGTGTTAAAGAAACAAAGGCCAGTGTGAAAGATAAGAATTCAAGTTTATTGGGATAGTTCAAAGAGATTAAAAAGTACATATGTTACTTCTGAAAAGGTTTTAATAAACCTCAACATAAACTATTAGTTGCAGCACAACAAATATTCAGCTACATTCAGGAATATATCCTGAAAACATGGGTTCATTAGTAGAAATATTTGGATTTTATGGATTTCTTTAAACGTTAAAAGGTCAGATATGTATTTTTATTCCTTTGATCAATTGACACATGCATCATTACTATTCACTACCATTCACCTCATGGCACCAGACAAATCTGTAATCTTTAGACTTGTTTTTTGCAAAATAAACTTTTCCACATTATAGTATCCCTGGTGACGGTAATACAGTAACTATTAATGTTCACTGTAACTTTAAGATGAAGGCCAACAGTTATTGTGAGTTTATGTTTAAAATGCCATAGCTATGTGTTTGTTTTAAATGTACATTTGACTTTTTCTGTCTTTTTATGTAATGTTTACATTTTACTGTTATTCTGTTAATGCATTACTAGATTAATTTTTTTATCTCCGTTTTTCTGTAAAGGACTTTGTTTTGCCTATATATGAATGATGGTATACAGATAAATACATGGAAACACTGCTGCTTTGCAGCCACATCCTCTCACCTCTGTGGGCTTGGAGCCATAAAGAAGGGCAAAAGTGAAAAGACAGATAAGAAAAACTGTATAACAGAATGCCACAGACAAGAGTAGTGTTGTTGAAGCCTCCCAACAATATAACTCAGTGAATCAGAGAGTAAATCGACCTCTGCATCAGAGTGCTAACTGGAGCAACTAGTCATCTTGTCAGAAGTCCTGATTGGCTCATTTAAATACCGCTCAGGTGTAATTGGATGGCAAATTAAACTGTCATTATTGGACAGGCAAAGAGGGAGAGAAAGCACAGAGGACTGACAGGACAAAATGGCTGCTGTTCCCCCATGGGAAAATGTTAGGAAATAAGGGGAAACTGACATGCCTTGAAACACACACAGGCTATATTCTGCTGCACATACCATATGAACCATTAAGTTAGACATTTCTATAACAATCAAATATTTTATAATACTGGCTTTAACATCAAATGACAGTATATAAAAAAGCTTAAAGAACTGATTATTTCAGTGTCATCTTGAACTATTCAATCCCTAAAACTAATCATTACAATATTCCATTCCTCTTCACTCTGTAGACCTCAGACTTTCAGTACAAGACAGACTCCTGTCACCAGCAGAAATACTCGGATGATTCTGCAGTTGTGGGGTGAATCGGAGATGCACAAGAAGATGAGTACAGGAAGGTGGTGGACCACTTTGTGGCATGGTGTGAAAACAATCATCTCATCTTGAACGTGACTAAAACAAAGGAGATTATTGTAGATTTTAAGAGAAACAGGAATAAGTCAAAAAACTATTTCCATCATGGGAAAATAGGTGGAGGTGGTGGAGGAGTATAAATACCTTGGTGTTCACTTGGACAACAGACTGGAGTGGAGATGCAACTGTGAAGCCATCTACAAGAAGGGACAGAACAGACTGTACTTCTTGAGAAAGCTTAGGTCCTTAGGTGTTTGCAGCAAGATGCTGCATATCTTCTATAAGTCTGTTGTGGAGAGTGTGATCTCTTCTACCATCATCTCCTGGGGTAGCAGCATCAGAGCCAGGGACTTAAGAAACCTCAACAAGCTGATAAAGAAGGCTGGCGCTGTTCTGGGGACTTCTCTGGAACCTCTGGAGATCATTGTGCAAAGAAGGATTCTTCATAAAATGAAGAACATTATGGAGAACCCTGAGCATCCTCTTCATGAGACTGTCCTAAAACAATGGAGTGTCTTCAGTCAGAGGCTTCTTCGGATGTGCAGTAAGACAGACCTACAGGAGATCCTTCATGCCCACAGCCATCAGCATCTACAGTGACTCTTTGAAGAAACCTACATAATGAGCTACAACAACATTTAATTTCCCTTTGGGATTAATAAAGTATTTTTGAATTGAATTGAATTGAATTAATAAAACTCTGAAAAGCATGACATGCATATGGCTTCATCTCCTTTTACTCTGAAACAAAAAATTATAAAATCCAGTAAACCCAATTGCCTGCCTCAAAGGTTTGTTAGACAACATTAGAGCTCAAATGGCTTAATAAAAATCAAGGAACACATCACACAGGTCAGTTATGAAGTTGTTGAGAACTTAGAAGCAGGGCTAGGTTATAGAACTATATCCTAAACTTTAAACACTTTGTAGTGTACTGTTCAGTTCATAATCTAACAATGGAAAGAGCATGGCCAAACTGAGATCCAACCAAAACACAGCTGCCCACCTAAACTGACAATATGGGCAAGAAGATTAATAATCAGAGAAGCTAAGAGGAGGAGTTGCAGCGATCAACGGCTCAGGTTGGAATATCTGTTGACGGAAAAACGGTTAGTTGTACATTCCACAAATCAGTCCTTTTTTTGTGGCAAGAAGAAATCTGAAATGACTCATGTTTGCAGTTTTACACAAGCCCAGTAGGGGACATGCAAAAATGTGGAAGAAGATGCTCTGAAAAGAGGGGACAAAAACTAAAGTTTGTGGCAGACAAACATTGTGTGGTGAATAACTAACATTGCCCAGTAACCTAAACACACCATACCCACAGTAAAACAACACAATTAAAGATTCTTCCAATCAAATTCAGATTTAATACCCTCTCTGTTCTTTCTTTGTTAATATCGACAAATAAAGTTGGAGTTAAATATGAAATATTCTGCTCTTGCACACAAAATAAAGACCTGGCCATGGTAGTGTGGAAATTTCAGTTTCAGGAAATTAATCCCAATTTATGGTAAAAATCATATTGGTTATTTCTAATAAAGAACTAATCTGTTTTCAATTTGACAAGCAGCTTGTATCTTGTCTAGTGTTTCTGCTTCACCATTAGTCATAAAACTGATGGATGGAAAGTGACCAGAGCTTCTCCAGGTGAACCCTGACCTCCCAGAGCATGTGCACGTGTGTGTTTTGTCAGTGCGACTGTAGCCCATCTGTGTGGCCTGTTAAGAGCCCCTTTCTCTCTTTACCCTCTTATTCTGACCCATATCCTCAGCGGTCAACACTCAAGAGCACTCTGACCCAGGGGGATAGTATCTTTTTTCGGTGTGTGTCTGTGTATGCATTTATGAGTGTCAGTGCAAGCAGGGGTGAATCTTAGGAGGGTAAACACACAAAAAACACACACAATTTTTCATGATCTCATCAATGGATTGTGAATACAGTATTAACGATGGCTGGGTGGCCCCTGGCCACTACTTACTGAATCAGATATGTGACATCTGATATGGGTTCAATTTGAAATCCATTTGTAATGCAATATAGCAGGGTCTTTCATGTCGAGGTCAAGACCCAAAGTTGGGTCATGAGACATCATAATTATGTCCTCAAAGAACCATTTACTCTCTATAAAAAAATTAAAAGCTATAGATAAATGGTATGCTTTAAACATTGCATGCTTCAGTTTTAAATAACATACATACGTTTGTAAAAAGTCCTATTTTTATTTAAACTTTAAAAACTACTGCAAAAAAGTTTTTGGAATTACTGCAAACTATCCGATAGCTGGATTGATCATTTTTAACTGTATGCTGCTTAACATGACAAAAATTACTGTTCACATTTTGTTTGTTTGTTTTGAAACACTGTTCTTATCTTAGCCACAGTTTGAAAAGGGAAAGTCAAGAGAACAAGCCATCTAAGGCTTGTGTGCGATGATGATAATGATTATTTTTTAAATAGAAAATAGGAAATCCAATATCTATAGGTGTCCAACCATTAGTTTAGTATATTTATTGACTGGAGAAAATAAAAACCTTTGTACAAACATTATACAACCTCTTTTGCCAGTAGTGTAGCACTTAATCTTCTCCTACAACATTTCACTAGGTTGGACCATACAGAGACAGATGTTTAATCATTCCTCTTTGCCAAAGTGCTCCAAATCGTCCACAGTCCTGGGTATTCTTTTGTGCCCTTTTCTGCTCACTCCACAGATTTTCTTTATAATATCTAGGTCTAAGTACTGAAATGGCCACGGAAACACAAAGATTATATGGCTGCTGAACTATTTCTGTGTTAATTTATGCTTTTAATTGTTAACCCTCTGTAAGACCCAGTGATGACACATTTTCAGTTGTTTTTGCTAGAGTTCACCAGACTTGCATTTAAAATGCCCTGGTAAAAAAATTTTAGATTTCATGCATTCTAACAAGGTTTCCAGGATCTTTCAGGGAAAAAAAAACGGGCACACAGCATCACGGATCATCCACTTTTCCACAATGCTATACAGGTGCCGAATATTGGCAAGAATCTCACATAGCTTTAACAGTTCAGTTTACTGTGATGTACTAAAAAATAATAAACATTGCGATTTACAGTTGAATCAAATCTAGGGAAATCTATAATATAGAACACAACACCATGCATATTTGTATTAGATATTTATAGTGATTAAAAATTTCCCTCTGCAGGACTGCTTTTATCATAGGGAAGTATTGAGATATTCAAACCTGCATATGAGCAAAATTTGTAAATTAGGGAGCTAGACCACTGAAAGCATTTTGTTTTCACACAATTACAGTTAAAATATAGACAGAGGGGCACAACACAACCTTTTAGGGTACTATAATAAAGGCCCTAATACTAAAAAAAAAAATAGCATTGATGTTCTGTCCTTACAGTGGAGGGGAAGATGGTCCATTCAGAACAGCACAGTTGCATCAAACTTTAACATGGAACTGCAGACAATGAAACGAAAACGTGTTGTTGACACATATTACCTTAATGTTACATGACAACATGAGAAAACATAAAGCATAATGACACTGCTAACTGACCACCAAGCTTTAGGTTAAACCGCCTGTATTTGTGTGTGTTTATATTTTGTGATTACTTATATACAATTTCTTATTTACCCCTTTTTCTTTTCTGCTCAGGCTATTCTCTCATTTTCCTCATTATCTCATCCTCCCAGTTTCGACTGCAGCCAAGCGTCTCTTGCTTTTTCTGACTCGTCTTCCTTTTCTCTGTGCTCCCTGGGTCTCTTGTAATGTCTCCATCTCATCTGATCCATCACTTTCCATCTAGGAGCAAGAAATTAGCTATCAATTAATCTACTTTTAACTAAAGTACATCTTAACATCATTAATAGCTCTTAACCTGGTTGCTTGTAAAATTCAACATAAGTTCTCTACCAAACAGCCATGTGTCGACTATATAAAATCTAAATATTTATGTCCTTACCTATTTTATTCTTTCTAACCCAGCTGGAGTGCAGTGGGGTGTCCAGTGGTGGTGTAGGGGTTAAGCGTGCGATCATATGGAGAGGCTATTGTCCTCAAAGCGGCTGTCCAGGGTTCGAGTCCCGGACCTGGCGACCTTTGCTGAATGTCTTCCCTCTCTTTGCCCTCTTTCCTGTCTACCTACTGTCGCAAAATAAAAGGCCTCTAGTGCTGCAAAAAAAAACAATCTACTACCGTTGGTTGCTTCAAGCAGCTCCTTCCTTATTTGTTTCAGACATCTTTCTTTACAAGGCATATTTGAACTTAAAAAACTGACTATGATTGATAATCTAAAAAATATTTTAAAATGCCCTACCCATTTTTTTCTTCTTATATTTAACAAAAAACAATTATTCAGCCAATAGCACAGCATTACAGGTGATATTGTTGAAAAATGAGACTGAGAGCCTCTGCAGGCTGTATTATAAGGATTTTTGTTTTAGAGTCTGGTTCGTGTTTTTTTTGTTATTACTAACCCTGTGCTTGTACGGGACAGGAGCGCTTTTATTGGTCAATAAATAAATGCATTAATTATCAAGAACTACAATCTATCAGGAATAATGTGAGAGGGCTAATGTTTCATTTCAAAATTCACAGCTTATTTCTAGCTATTACTATTTTTCTGCCGTAATAATTAAAAGCCAACTTGTTATTCTCGTACTTTCTGGTTGTGTATTTACAAGGGAGTGTGTACTCCATCAGCCTCTATGTTTGAGGCAGTGTTAGAGGGTCAGCACATCATTCAAACTTGTTTCACAAAACAGTTTCACAAAATCAGGTAGTGCAATTTTAATATATATATGTAGAGACACAGATATACCTGATTTATTCAATGTAATGACAAAACAAGTTTAAAATTCACCCACTACTATCTAATCAATTCTTCAAATGACTCATTATAAACATCTTGAAAGAATAAAAAAAAGACATATTTTATAAAATCATATTTTATCAAATTGAAACATAAAAGCCTACATTATTAGTTGAGGAGAGTACTTTTAAGATACCTACAAAGTCTTTAGCTAGCAGCTAGCTAATGACACTACAACAACAAATTACTGTCTGAGTGATAAAACCCGAATAGTCAGATAAAAATAGTTTCTCCTCACCTGTCTCCTCCTGCTCAAAGAGCGTAGAGCCCCCTTCTTTTCTCCCCGTCAGACTGGTTCTGGTCCTGGTCTGCAATGAAGCAGAAACAACACAAAGTTGTTGTGTTATCCGACAACTATGCATATCTTATAATTACACTCACTTATTGGCTTACTAATCAACAACTGTCCTGGAATCTGGACCAAAAGCAACATATTCCAGGCTCCACAGTCTATTTCTCCATCTCACTGAGCGAGGGGCAGTTTTGCATGCATAACAGGGGCAAAAGGTCAAGGTAAGGAGGTGACTGGGGGCGTTGTCATGTCATTTCTCTTACGAAATAACACAATAAATAACATAATTAGGGTTAGGGTTGAAAAAAAACAAAAATGTACAAAAAAAGACCAAAAGGGCACATGTGGGCTAGGAGATAAAGGGGCAGGTGCTCAAGCCCCTTCCGCTATCCCACTGGATGTGCCTGGTGTCACATCATATTTAAATGACAGGGTAGCAGGAAGACATGGATTACTAGTTAAACTTTCCTACATACTCTGGTCAAATTACAGAATAAATAAACTGTTTAATTTTTTGGAATTGTTAAAAGTTACCAATAAGTGTGGTTATGGAGATTTAGTAAAAAGCCAATTTTTCTTGTGTGTTCATTTTTATTCCATAAGAAGGATTCATGCATTGATTAAAGAAGTGAGAGATTGTTGATATGATTCTTTGTTATCATCAGTATATAAAGTTTTGAACATGGCACTTATGGTCAACTGTACTCTGCTAAAGACAGGGTCCAATGAACCATCTGTCTAAGACATCAAATATTAGGATGGCTCTCAGAGGTGATACACACACATGCATGCAGTCTGCAATACTTTGTGTTAGCTGAGACACATGAAAATCTCACACAGGCACATTGGGTGCCATTAAATGTCGTTAAGGGTGGAGAGTCTTTGCTCAGAGAGTATGTGTCAGGGTGTGTCTTGGTGCACAAAGCTCAGACAAATGGATTCAATCCCTCGGCAAAATGCAAGTGAGTCTCAAAGCCCCATGCCCCTGTTGTGACATCATCTATGAATGTCATAATTGAGGGTCGGTGAATTGCTGCTTTTCCCCGCTCAGCGTCACCCCATGTGTCAATACCGAGGTTCAAGGTGACGGAGTGGATCAATATTTCGAGACAGGAGCCATCCGCTGAATTTACAGCCCAGTAACAAGAGAGCTATGAAACAACGCTTCTGTAGCCTTCAGCAAGCTGCTGGACGGGACTGCAGTGCTGCTGGCTGATATTTGTCACATGCATTCCACTGATCCTCTAAAGAATTCTGTTTTCTTATTGTTTTGGGGAGTAATTGTTGTTTCGGTTGTCTGCAGCTTTCGGTTGGAGCAGATAAAGAGTTTTACTTTCAATTAACAATTGCTTATTATTTAAATATAGCAGAATATTTGACAAAACAGGCACGGGTAAAAGTGACATAACTAGAAGCCCTGTTACAGTAATAAAACACAGAATTGAAGGACAATTTTATTCTCAAACTTTGAAACATCCTACGGAAGCCCTTCCGTATAAATCTGTTCAGTTTTAGATATATTATGTTTTTTTCTTTTCTCTCTGGCTTAATTTTTTAGATCATTAAACAAAATTTTATCTCAGTTAAAGGTAACTTGAAAAAATACAAAATGCAGTTTTCATAAAACCATTTCTAAGGCTTTGGGAATCCACACAACCCCACTGAAAGTCATTATTCACAAATGCAGAGAACAGCTTTCTAAGGAGTGGCAAGCCTATTAAAATTACTGCAAGAGCACATTGACTACTCAGTTAGAAGGTCATAGAAGAACCCGGAAAAACATCAATAGAACTGCAGGTCTCACTTGCTTCAGTTAAGGTCATTGTTCATAATTTAACAATAAAAAAGAGACTTGGAAATCATGGGAGAGTTTAAAGCTAATAATCAATGACAACCCAAAAGAACACAAAGGCCCGTCTCACATTTGACTAAAACACCCAAGACTTTTGGATACTCTTTAAGAAAAAGAACATTACACCAATAGTACAACATGGTGGTTGTTGTGTGATGGCCTGGGGGTTTCAAAATAAGCAAAACAAAAAAAAAATAAGAACTAATTTCCAAAGATGATGACAAAAAATGCTTCAGTTGAATTATTTAAGGTTTTGAAGAAATCTGGCACACTGATTTTGTTAATTACTCCTTTAACTTGATGGAAGCAACGTAGATTATACAACTGTAATAAAAGATTCATTTATTTTAAGACTTTTTACTCATCTTGACAAGGTTTGCCAAAAAATGTTGCTTGCATTGTAGAGAAACTTTAGGTTATTATTTACCTAATAAGAGGCATTTATATTATTTGAAGAAAGATAGGTCCCTTCAAAGAAATTATAAGTTAACCCACAATTATAAATATATATTTGTTATAATTGTTTTATAAACTGAATTCAGTTGGTGACAGGTGCACAGATATTTAGTTCCTCAAAAAAGAAAACTAAATCTTTAATGTCTTCTTGAACATTTTGCTTTGGCATTGATTAAAATGGATTCTTGAATGTGTACCCATATACATTTATGAATCCATCACAGCAGCTACAGTGTCCAGCAGGCAGCAATGTCAAAATCATAGTAGGTGAGCTGTGAAGGTGACGATGCCCGCCGTGAGTGTGTGTGCGTCTAGTGATAGATTAGCTTCATTTCCAGTTTAAGCTGTCTGTTGTGAGTGAGTGAGAGTCTGTATGCTTGGACCAAAGCAGCAGAATGCAGCGTGTGATATGTGTGTGCTGGACCATGTGTTTTTGAGTCTGTTCTTGTCACTTTCAGAATATTTCTTTGTTTCTTTACCTGCATGCGTATGTATCTCGGTAAGTGTGTGACAGTGGCTGAATGATGGGTCCAGTACAGCGTGTAGTACAGCGGACAAGACGCTGGGTTTCTAGTGCCGGGGGCAACAATAACGGAGTGTGTACAATCAAACGTGTGTTGACAGGTGCGATGGACATCACAGGGTTATGATGACCTCAAAGTGCTGCAGGTGACATCCAACTGCTAACACACACACAGACAAACTAAAATGATTGTTGTCAATCTCTTTAACTTGCAGTGGAAAGAAAATCCTTTGAATAAGAATTTAACCCTACAATTGCTGTGCAAAAGTAATAATACCCAAATATAGCTTCTGTATGAATCTAAGGAAAGTATTTGGTCACCTTCTTATAGGACCTTCTTTACAGGCCTGGGAGTTGAATTATTTGACAGACTAAGTAAAATTAAAGAAATTAAAGTTTTCCATGACCCACTACACCACAGAAAGGAATGCTTCAAATATTACAATTATTCCATTACAATTATTTCAGTTTTAATCATGCAAATCTGTGTCTAAACACAAAGTTTAATCATTTAAAATGTTAGTGAATTAACTACTTTATTGTGGTAATAAAACCAATTGTTACATTTTAATCAGAACTGAAGTGTGTTTAAGCAAGGCGGCCTAAAACCTGGTACATTTCCACAAGTTCTGTCAAGAGGAATGGGTCAAAACTAACAATAGAATGTTGTGAAAGGATACCCAAATGTTAAGCCTTTTAAACTGTATGAAAAAAAAAAAACAAAAAAAAAAAACTGTATTACTTGACCTAAGTCATACAGTTAAAAAGTTCATTTTGTTAAATCACTAAGAAAATATATGCATATGCACTTTTTTTTTTACTTTAAAGAAAGTTAAAAAATATATATTTATCTAAAATAATTTGACCTAATTCGAGTTGAGAACTAATTCTTACAGAGAATCTGTTGGATCATATAAGACCTTCTATGACACAGAGATGTCCTTTGCATCTGATATGTTTGGAGAACTTTTGAAAGTCAGAGTGATCAAACATTGTCTCGTTTCAGTTTTTTTTCTACCTTCTAACAGATTTGTTTGGTTTTTAGTTAAACTGTACATATATCTGTCATGTAGAAAAAGTTTTGAAATTATCTAGTTCTCTTTATTTTTACATCATAAAACCCCTAAAAAACATCACAGCTGTATATTTGTCCGTGTGTATGTGTTCCGTATTTGTACTTTCAGTCTTTTTTTTGTTCCCGTGAGTCCAAAACAAGGTAAACGTATAGTAATAACATCTTCAGAATGTATCTCCCCATCTTTCTCCCTTGAGCCAAACAACCCACAACCCCTCACACACACCTCCTCCACGCCCCCCTCCTGCCTCCTCCTCCCGGCAGTGCGAGGAGCGCCCGGGTGTGAAATGTAAAAGGCAGAACGCTGTCGTTCAAACTGTCCCAACCACCAGTACATGCTCTTGGGTTCTCCTGGCAACTCTTCCTCTTCCTCTGTCACAGTGCTTCTGTTCCTCTCTCCACCCCCCCTCCTTGGATCCCACCTCCCTTTCTCAGGTGCACCCAGTGCTGCAGGTTGCAGGTGCGCGGGACCCCTCAGCCAATGAAAAATGAGTGCCTCTTCACATTGTGACTTTGATGAACTTCACTATACGTCAGCCTATCACTCTTCTCCATTTGGATTCCCCCGGAAAAACTGCCCCATGACACACACACACACACACACACACACACACACACACACACACACACACACACAAAAGCACGCACACATAGCATGCACATGCTCAGAAGTGGTGAACACGCAGGACCAAATATTTGTCTTGTTGAAGGAAGATGCTGCGCTCGGGTAAATACGAGAGTCTTTTTGTGTGTGTGCATGTGTGCAGTCATAATGTAAGACCCAAAATGGGGAGCAGAATTTATTTAGACACATTTGTTCAAGATGAACCCTACTTTGCTGCAAGGCTTTTAAGTTTCCTGAAGATAAACCAAGTTTTTCTTAGTGTAAAGAGCACTCATAGAGTTTAGTATGACTTATATTACTTTCAGCATGTTTAATTCTGCAACAAAAAGTCTCAATTGCTGTGCTAAAAATTGTTTGAAAATGTGATTGATGAGTAAAAGTGAGTATTTTTTTGTTACATGAAAATAAATGTCAGCAATGTAGTCTACATGGCATAAACAATTTTGCATGTAAACTTGCCCAAAAGAAACATGTTCACATGTGTAAGTATTTAGATTGCACAAACCTTGTGTGTCTTCTAACCGCTGTTCAAGCAGACAGAGGAGTCAGGGGGCTAATCCCTCCCAGTTGGTCCCTAATCCGGTTCTAATCCCTTTAAAACTCTTTATCAGCGTTTGAGGACCTCAGCATGGTCAAATCTTGTCAGGTCACATGCTAGAACAAACACAGACACACAAGCACAATCCCAACAGTCAATTTCTTTACATTTTGTCACATTACCATATTGGATATTTTATGTGCATTTGTTTTTATGATGCCACTTTACTCTGATACCTCCTCTGATTAATGCTCTCCTTGGATCTCGGTTTAGGTGGCCATGTGTTTGCTGGTCAAGTGACTTCTAAAGGCAGTGGTTGCACTGGATATTATTTATCAAAGAAAAGAGGGCCAAATACAAATGCATGCCATATTTCTTGTTATTTCTTTGTTAAATTAACTTCACACTTTTGCACAAGCATTGCATTCAACCTTGTGGCCAAAACATGAGAAAAGGTTAAAAAGTCCAAGGGGTGAATTACTTTTGGAAGTTACTTTATTATCAATAGGTGTTAACAAGACACAGCCACTCTAAAAGAAATAAGATTACAGCCACTTGCTAAATTAGATTGTATTGATGGTTTGTCTCAGCAGGTTTGAGTAAATTATTTTTGTACCATCTATTTGCTTAGTTGTTCTATCATCTCACATTTTCCTTCATCTACCACCTGTTTCTGCCTGATGAGATGACTATGACACGTGGGTGAAGCAACTTTAAAAAAAGTAGTCATAAAAGCAGATGGTAATCTAAGTGCTGTTCAAATGTGTTTCATGTGCATAGTGATCCAAATCTTTGAGAGAATATGGGGAACTTGCCTGGGGAACTTGTGTATTAATAACTGTGTATGATCTAAACAATCATTAGATGACTAATAATGCTTATTTTAGTCCTTGGAAGCAGATGAAGGTGAATTTAACCTTGCTATGAGAGGTAAAGCAAAGAACATTTTGTTTTGTGTTTTTTTTTATTAGTTTTTACTGACTTTGATTGGTTTTGTCAAGTAATTTAAATGCATCGCTATGTAAAGCTTTATATTTCTAAAGAAAAAAAAACTGTTTTTGTCATGTTTTTGGAAATTCTTATAATGAGCAAAAATAATGTACCCACTTTCATTATACAAACCCACATGCTTCCTTTAATCCTTTTGTTCCCCTCACCACCAGCCCCCTCTTCATCTTCCCAAACAGACAAATGCATTACACAAATGAAAAACAAGTGAGAGGCTTCAGAAGAGGAGACGGAGCAGGAGCGAGGGGAAGTGAGATTTTATTTAAGTGTTCTTGTAAGCCATCTAAGATATTAATGTTGCAAAGCTACTTATCAATATTTAAGAACATAAAAGGAGTGTGAGGGTGGGGTATGGAGCTTTGTGTAGAGAGAGGCCAAACCAGAAGGGACATGCACTCTCGAGGTGTGTGTTGTGTGTTTGTGTGTAATTTGCCAAAACCATAGAACAACAAATAGAGTGTAGATGAGGTCTCTTTGGCAGTTAGAGAGGAGGAATAGCTCAGTCTCCATCATACTAAAAGCTTTCCTACACCAAACCTGCGTGCACCACACACACACACACACACACACACACACACACACACACACACACACACAGCTCTGTTAAGTGATGGTCAGGATTGTAAATACAACTGTTAATGCCCCATTACCACTACATACTTATTTTATGTTGTGGTTAAAATGAGTTGATTTATGTCTAAGTATGTTATGAATGTAAAGGTGTACGTCATGTGAATTAGTATGTTTTAAGTGGTCGGTCAGCACTGCTTGGATTTGACAGTGTGTGTGTGTGGGTGTATATCTGATTTCATTAAAACATGTAACTGAAGGAAAAACGTTTTTTATTTGCTATACTATTGTCTGTTTATTCAAATTAAAAGTTTGTAGTGCTAAAATTTGCAATAAATGTCAATTAAACAAAGTATTAGCTCCCTTACAGAATGTTTTGTCAAAACTACATTTCAGGTGAACAAATTTTAATAAAATCAGACAAACATAAATAAGAAACAGTTTTGAAATGATTTTAGCTATTACAGGGAAATAAACTATTCGATCCAACCTGGCCCTATGTGAAAAAGTAGTTGCCCCCTAATCCTAATTCATTGTGCTACCCTGCAGTCAAGCATTTGTGATAAATGGCAATGAGTCTTAAAACATAGCAAGTAGCTGTTAAGTAAATTATTACTTATTTGAATGAATGGTCAAAAGTGTGTTTTGACTGCAGGGACATTATCCAGGAATCAATGTAGCTTTTAAATGTTTTTGTGGCAACGCCATGCGCCTCGCCCCAGCTTTTGAATGTTTCACAATGTTTATATTTTGAGATAAAAAAGTCAATCGCTGCCCACTAGGATTGTGCATCATTAACAAATTTAAAGGAACAAACAAATTAGGCACGCTGCAATGAATGTCAAGATTTGTGGGTTAGCTGGACCAGAGTGCAGACAGGAACTCGAGAGCCGCATGAACAGTAGAAAGATTTAATAATAATAAAATCAAAAACTTACAACTGGGATTCTTAGGGAAACAGGAATTGGAACAGGCAGGAAGCAGTGAAACAGAAGAAGCCAGTAAGGGACAGAGAGAACCACAGGATTTACATATATATACTGGGGCAGGAGTGGAGAAAAGGCATGGAGAGCAGGTGAAAGCAATCAGGTGGGAATAAATAGCAGCTGAGACCAATGAAGAGGGAGTGAGCTCAGTGAGAAAAGACAGAATGAACAGGAGAAGAACACAGAGAAGGAAAGTAACAGAACATATCTAAATGCGCAGAAAAAAACTAAGAAATATTTGAACAATGGGATGAACTAAAATAATAACACTAACAATAATATAAACTAATAACAATATGAAATACAAGGAAAGAAACAAACATCTACAGAAATCCAAAACTCAAACACCTAAGTATCATGACAGCAGCTGTTGCTTCTGCTCTGTGTGTGCTGTTAATGCTCCATTGGGACATGTTTCTCAGGCTTTAATTATTAAAAATTTCTGAATGCCACACATTTCCTCTAATTTTGAAGTTGCCTTAATTCTGTTTCAGAGTGTAATCGCTGTGATGCTGTCACAAAGTATTTCTGCAGAACACTGGGTTATAATCTTAATTGAAACATGCCCTCAAATAATGTATACTCTGGAGATTCTGTTAGAATTGGACTAGCTGCTTTGGTTCTGTTAGGTTCCGTATATATTGTTAATTGGAATTATTCTTATTACTTGGATTATTATTGAAACCAAGCCATTTATTTCTGCATCAGGGTCTATCTGGCAACAAAAAACAATATTAAAATTTGTTTCAGATAGGGGTAAGATTATGAGCTGCACACTGCAGATCACACACACACACCCACACACACACTGACCTCAGGACAGTGTTCTGTCATCCTGTGTGTTTTCATGTCATCTCTAGTGTTACACATCCAAAACACTTTCTGAACACAAACCACTAAATGATGGCTGCAGGGTTGTAGAGAGATGTGTGTGATAGTCTGAGAAGAACACAGAAAACAAAAGAAGTAAGATTCTGCCTTTGTGCGTGTGTATGATGACCCAAGGCAGGGCTAGATGGATGAATGTGCTGACCCCCCTGCAGGAGTACAGGTACGCTTATTTACACAAAGCACCCTTAGGTGTGTGAGTGTATGGGCCTTCTTGTGTGGATGCGTAACAAACCTCCAAAAATAAGCCTTTCATAAACATGTAAATAAACTAAGCTTTTTTCAAATGGGTCATCATATTGTTGATCGGATCAGATGGATTTAATTACATCAGATGCAATTTCAGAAAAACACAATGTCTTGCAAAAGTATTCACACCCATTAAACCTTTTCACAATTTGCAACATTATAACCACAAAATTGTATTTACTGCATTGGATATACCAATGCAATACACTATTATTATGAAGTAGAAGGAATATGATGCATGGTTTTCCCAAATTCTTGCAAATAAGAATCTGAAAAGTGTGGTGTGCATTAGTAATTGGACATCTTTAATATGATATCCCTAAATAAAATCCAATGGTACCAACTACCTTAAGAAATCACCTAATTAGGAAATAGAGCCCAGCTGTGTCTAATTTAATCTTGGTATAAATACAGCATTTCTGCAAAGGCCTCTAAGGTTTGTTAAAGAACATCAGTAGGATGGAGGAGCACTCCATGCCAGTCAGGGATCAAGTTGTGATGAAAATTAACATTATAGATTATTTTATATGGTTATAAAACAATGTGACAAGCTTTCAACATCTGATGGAGCACTGTTCAATCCATCATCTGAAAATAGAAAGGCAACTGGAAGGACTGGATTTCATTTAGGTGTACCAGATTAAAGTGGGCTAAATAAAAATGCACATCACATTTTTTCTGATTTCTTTGCAAAACATTTTGAAAACCATGTAGCACTTTTGTTCCAATTCACAATTACTCACTTCTTTGTGTAGATCTATCATACAAAATTCTAATGAAATAGACTGAACTCTTAAATATAAATGACACAGCCTTTCTGCACAATTCCATAAAGCTGCAAACAACCATACAATTAGATATTGATCATATTTTTATAAAATGGGCATTTCAAGTTGTGCTTCTAGTGTATAATTTTATCTAACAAAAAAGGTATTAAATTGCATCGTTTATAGCCAGTATGCTTTTTATCTGCTTTGCCCTATAAAGCTTTGTTTAAATGTAAGAGCAGATGTCGATAAAGTACGTGTACTTTTGAAAAGAGACATTTTTTTTGTCCTGAGCTGAACTCCATCTAACATAGTTTTATTGAGCCAGAGTTATTTGCCTGATTCTTGAGCTTGAAAGGTTTCTATATAATTTTCTATAATTCTATATAAGTTTATCTTTTTCAAATAAGAATCAAGAATGATTTACATGTAATTCATTTCTCTTGTATAATTTTAAACCAAAAACTAAAATTAATACAGGACACACAGAGTTATGCCTTGAAGAATAAGTCATCCTTAGAATTATTCTATATTAAGTGATTCAGATTGCTTTTCTATTAAAAATAAATTATCTAAAGCTCTGAAGTATCTGTCTCAACTAGGCAGCAGGCTGAGTGGAGATTTAAGATATGCTTGAATAAAAACCCTCTGTCTTTTATGCTTTGAGAGAATTGTGCTCTACAGCTACAGAATCACATTGATTTGCCTATAAAAGGTGAATAAATTCTGCACTAACTAAAATCCATGCTGCTGTTCACTGTGCTAGCTGCTTCTGTAAATCAGAAGGTGATCAATGTGTATATTGACTGATCCATTGCCTAGGTGTGAGTATTTAGTATTATTATAGTTGCATGTGCATGTTAAGATAAGTACCCAAGCAGTTGTGCATAGAAATGTGTAGAACAGGGATTTTCTATGCAGTCATGTGTATTTTTGTTTGGGTATAATCCTTATGGAGTTTATATTAAATCTGTTTAAACATGCAGTTGTATGTTACCGGGGGCATTTGTGCAGAAGTTGAATGTGTGTGGCTTTTCAGCCCTCCAGCAGGGTCATTTCTGTATCGACAACCTGCTTGTCGCTGTCATACCGAGGACACAAGTAGAAAGGCCATTCTCATTTACCATGGTAAAACATCCATAGTGTCGTTATGACCTCTAGCCATTTATAAATCATACTTTAACATGAGGGAGATGGACCTATAACCGCTGACTGATTGCAGAATTGATCAAAATTACTCATTCATGAATCAGACAAGCATTTTTTTGCAGCAGACTGAGTACACCTCCCCACAATTTTAAAAAGGTGAGTTCACAGGAGAAATAACATTGGTTTTGATACAATAAAAGTTGTGGTACTTATACTTTGGCAGATGTTTAACTTTTTGTTTTTATGACTTTACCCAGTTTACCAGTCTTGTGCGCTTACTTTTTGCCATTCTATTTCTCTTAGTTCATTTTCACTTTAATCATTTCAATTAACTGCCTCATATTAATCTGCATAGGAACAATCAGCAGCTCATGTTTACTGATTCGCTCAATCAGGCATCAGTTTTCCCTTGAGGTTCAAGGTCCCAATTGACAACTTGTGTGTGAGTGTGTGTGTGTGCGTGAGCGTGGGTGTGTATGTGTGCGTGAGTGTGTGTGTCTGTGTGGGTGTGTGTGTACACACACACTGTGGACAAAAGGAGGAAAATCCCTGGGCGAGCCAAGCAGAATGTGTTGATCGATCCTCAGCAATTACCAGCCAATCGAAATGTGATTTATTTCCCAAGGAATTATTTCAATATGATCCGAGGTGGTCAGTGAATAGGAAAATGTGCACTCGTGTGTTAGTTTGAAGAGAGATCCTTGCCGAACTATCACTTACCCTTTGCTTCTTCCTGTATTTCTTCATTTCTTTTCTGTCCATCCATCTATCCCTGCATTTCTGGTATTTCCGGTTTGGCACTTTCCCCCACAATCTCTTTCCCTTGCTAGATATTTTCTTTCAAAAGATGGTGACTCAATAGATGTTTACAACTATTTCAGATGCAAGTGTAAATTGAGGACCTCGTCTTTACCCTCAAGTCCAGATCAAGTCTCCAATCTCTGAGGGGGAAGACAAGTTTCAAATCTTTTGCTCCCAGTCCAATCCAAATCTCAAGTCTTTAAGAGGCAAGCCCATATTAATTACAAAGTCTTTGAAGGCCAAGTCCAGATCAAGTATGAAGTACTTAAGGGGTAAATCCAAGTCAAGTGTCAAGTCTATTGGGCACAAGTCCACATCATGTCTTAAATCATGAGTGACACATCAAAGTTAAGTGTAAAGTCTTTGAGGGCAAAGTCTAAGTAAAGTTTAAACTTTTTTGCCAAAAGTCCAAATAAAGTCTTTTAGGTGCATGTTCAAGTCAAGTCTCAAATCTCTTAACCCAAGTCAGGTTTCAAGTCTCTAATAATCGCTTGAAGGTATTAATTTAAATCTCTATTCCTTACAAGATAACAGATGAACACATCTTTATCTTTATATATATATATATATATATATAATATATATATATATATATATATATATATATATATATCTTCACACTGAGGGCATCAAAACTATGAATTAACACATGTGGAATTATATACTGAACACAAAAGTGTGAAACAACTGAAAATATGTCTTATATTCTAGGTTCTTCAAAGTAGCCACCTTTTGCTTTGATTACTGCTCCGCACACTCTTGGCATTCTGTTGAGCTTCAAGAGGTAGTCACCTGAAATGGTTTTCCAACAGTCTTGAAGGAGTTCTCAGAGATGCTTAGCACTTTTTGGCCCTTTTGCCTTCACTCTGCGGTCCAGCTTACCCCAAACCATCTCGATTGGGTTCAGGTCCGGTGACTGTGGAGGCCAGGTCATCTGGCGCAGCACCCCATCACTTTCCTTCGTGGTCAAATAGCCCTTACACAGCCTGGAGGTGTGTTTGGGGTCATTGTCCTGTTGAAAAATAAATGATGGTCCAACTAAATGCAAACCGGATGGAATAGCATGCCGCTGCAAGATGCTGTGGTAGCCATGTTTGTTCAGTATGCCTTCAATTTTGAAGAAATCCCCAACAGTGTCACCAGCAAAGCACCCCCACACCATCACACCTCCTCCTCCATGCTTCACGGTGGAGGAGACATGTTCAACCAGACATGTAGAATCCATCCGTTCACCTCTTCTGCGCCGCACAAAGATGCGGTGATTGGAACCAAATATCTCAAACTTGGACTTATCAGACCAAAGCACAGATTTCAACTGGTCTAATGTCCATTCCTTGTGTTCTTTAGCCCAAAGAAGTCTCTTCTGCTTGTTGCCTGTCCTCAGCAGTGGTTTCCTGGCAGCTATTTTACCATGAAGGCCTGATTCACACAGTCTCCTCTTAACAGTTGTTCTAGAGATGTGTCTGCTGCTAGAACTCTGTGTGGCATTGACCTGTTCTCTAATCTGAGCTGCTGTTAACCTGCAATTTCTGAGGCTGGTGACTCGGATGAACTTATCGTCCGCAGCAGAGATGACTCTTGGTCTTCCTTTCCTGGGGCGGTCCTCATGTGAGCCAGTTTCTTTGTAGCGCTTGATGGTTTTTGCGACTGCACTTGGGGACACTTTCAAAGTTTTCCCAATTGTTCGGACTGACTGACCTTCATTTCTTAAAGTAATGATGGCCACTCGTTTTTCTTTACTTAGCTGCTTTTTTCTTGCCATAATACAAATTCTAACAGTCTATTCAGTAGGACTATCAGCTGTGTACTGTATCCACCTCCTGCACAGGACAACTGATGGTCCCAACCCCATTTATAAGGCTTGAAATCCCACTTATTAAACCTGACAGGGCACACCTGTGAAGTGAAAACCATTTCAGGTGACTACCTCTTGAAGCTCATCAACAGAATGCCAAGAGTGTGCGTAGCAGTAGTCAAAGCAAAAGGTGGCTACTTTGAAGAACTTAGAATATATGACATATTTTCAGTTGTTTCACACTTTTTTGTTCAGTATATAGTTCCACATATATATATATATTTATATGTGTGTGTGTATGAACAATGCATGGCGGTCAGGGACAGTGCCTCTGGAGGGTGTGTTCTAACTACATAGGGATCACATTCCTCAGCATCCTTAGGAAGGCCTATGGCAGGGTGTTGGAAAGGATAGTCCTCGACATCATGAGTAGCAGTGTGGTTTCCCTGCCTCTTGTGGAACACTGGACCATCTCTACACCCTCTACAGGGTGCTCGATGGTTAGTAAGATTTGACCAACCAGTCCACATGTGCTCTGTGGGGCGCACTCCAGGAGTACAGAGTCTGGAGCCTTTTATTAGGGACCATATGGTCTCTGTACAAGCAGAGCAGGAGTCCACATTGCCAGGATTAAGTCGGGCCTGTTCCCGGTGCATGTTGGACTCCAGCAGGGCTGCCCTTTGTCACAGGTCCAGTTCATAACTTTTATGGACAGGATTTATGGGCAGAGCCAAGGGTCGGAGGGGGTCTGGTTTGGGGACCGGTGGACTTCGTCCCTCCTTTTGCAGATGATTTGGTTCTGCTGGCCCCCACTAGCCAAGACACAGCATTCACTGGGGCAGTTCACAGCCGAGTGCAAACCTGCGGGGATGAGGATGAGCTCCTCCAAGTCTGAGGCCATGGTTCCCGACTGGAAAAGCATGGCTTGCCCTCTCCAGGTTGGAGGGGAGTTCCTGCCTCAAGTGGAGGAGTTCAAGTATCTTGGTGCCTTGTTTACAAGTTAGAGATAGGGTGAGGAGCTAAGCCATCCAGGAGGAGCTCAGAGTAGAGCCTTAAAGGAGTTAAAATATTGGGCTTTATGAGGGAGTTTTTGTCTCAGCCATCACAATGAACGGGGACAAGGACTTTAAATCGCAATACCGCAGATTTTTGACCACAGTGAAGTTAGATTTAATTTGGATATTGATTATTCACGCTCACAGATTCAGTAGGGTCCTCCTCTTGTTTGACACAATCCAGGCAGACTGATTACGGGTCGCTTCTCTCTGCCTGCCCCCTCCTCCTGCACAAGGGGGTTCACTTGAGAACATAAATCATAAAATAATAATAATAATAATAATAATAATAATTATAATAATAACAACAATAATAATAATAATAATAATAATAATAATAGTAATAATCTAATTAAATTTCTGAACCAAACATGCTGTTTCATGGTGGTATTGTTCTGTGTGTTTTTGGGGAATGTATGTGCATCTGAAGAGCTGATTTAGGATGTTATTAAATACAGCGTGCCCCGCCTGCGTGTAATTCAGAAAACTCATATTCGAACACTGACTGGTATTCAAATTGTCCTCTCATTTAATATACATTATATTGTGTCTATGGGGGAAATTTACTGCCAAAAATCAAGAGCACATATTTTCAATTTGAGAGCAGGATTTCATTCTGCTTGTACTCAAACTTAGTAATGTCTGCACCAATTAATGGCTCATAACAATCTGTTTGTGTTAATGACCACACTGCTGCCTCTCAAAATGAACTCTGTGTATGATGACTAAGTCACTAAAAACAAAATTTTTCTGTGTATTAATAGTGTCTGATGAAAACTGTCAGCTAGGAAACAATGACACTTCCAACTTTTTAAAATAACAGCACTCTTAATTGATTCAATTCAATTCAATTCAGTTTATTTATATAGCGCCAATTCACAACACATGTCGTCTCAAGGCACTTCACAAAAGTCAGGTACATACATTCCAATTAATCTTAATCATTGAACAGTGCAGCCAGATTCTGTTATTTATTCAAATTGGATAAAAAGTTTTTCTATCTAAGGAAACCCAGCAGATTGCATCGAGTCAGTGACTTGCAGCATTCACTCCTCCTGGATGAACATGTAGAGACAGTGGACAGTCACTGGCGTTGACTTTGCAGCAATCCCTCATACTGAGCATGCATGTAGCGACAGTGGAGAGAAACGACTGGGGGTTAGAGAGAACAGAGCAGAGACACAAAAAGAACAAAGAAGCACTGATCCAGGAGTACTTTCTATGGGAAGGAAAAGGTAAATGTTAATGGATGTAGCTCCTTTAGTCGTTTCACCTAGAAAGAAGGAACCAATAAACTCTGAGCCAGTTTTCAAGTTTAGAGTCTGAAGAGAGTACATAGAGTTAGTTACAGTAGAAGCTCAGTCAGTAGCTATGTCTAGGAGAGAGAAAGGGTTAAACACTGAAAGACAGGGCAATGTGGATGATTGGTAGAGGGTGAGCATTAAGTTGTTGCCAGCAGAAGCTTGGAGGATTCCCCTCTCCAGAAAGGTGTTACAGGTAGACACAGAGTCAGGCCAGGTGTAGCTTCTAGGAAGAGAAAAGAGAGAGAACAAAGTTAAAAGCTGAAATAACAGCAAATAATACAAAATTGAAGAGTAGTGTGAGAAAGTAGCAAAGAGGGTGAAAGTGGTCATTATGTCCTCCAGCGGCCTAAGCCTATTGCAGCATAACTACAGAGATAGCTCAGGATAACCTAAGCCACTCTAACTATAAGCTTTATCAAAAAGGAAAGTTTTAAACCAAGCCTTAAAAGTAGACAGTTTGTCCATCTAGAGCCCACTGATGGCCATTGTTATACTAAAAACCACAACGACTGGGATACCTCTCTCTGTCAGATTAACCATAACCATTGGAAAAGAGAGGGGGTCATACAGGTAGCAGAAATGGAGGGTGTGTTTGCACCTCAACCATAACTGAGCCGGTTTAGGCTAAACCTGACTCCCCCTTACTCCATCCAACAAGGGGAGAAGAAGGTCTTAATTTATACCGAAATTTGAACATCAACTGATGTAACCGATGTTAACCTATTTCTACAATTTTTCTTTGAATATGAAAGGACAGTTTTATTTCTGATAAAGTAAAAATCTCACTTTATCAATTTTCAAATTATTTCTCAGCAGCCCTTAACAGTTTTTTGCATGTTAAATGGAACGTTCTGAAAAAACAATAATATTTAATCAAACTCATTCAAACTGTAATTAAAGAGCACATTTCATAGAAACATACAACACAAAGTGCTCTACCGAGGATTAAAATAATTATAAAATAGAATTACAAAAGTAAAAGGGGTAATTCCAGTTAAAATTGTTAAATAAATAAATAAACATAAGTTGAAAAATTATTGGTAATTTCAACTGAAAGCTGAACTAAATAGAAATGTCTTTAATTTACTTTAATTTTGCACCATGATTTTTAATTCTCACTTTAGGTATCAACAGATGCGGGTTATAGGGTCTGGCAGGAGTGTTGAATAAAAGCAAATATGATAAATATGGTGGTGTGTAATAGTTTTAAATAACAGTAAGAGCCCCTTAAAGTCAATTATTTTTTTAGATATATTGAATGTTCATGTCTTAACTAGACCAAGAATAAACATGATTTACATTCATAGCCAACGGCAATGGAAAGTAACCGGCTGGCTAGGTGGCATGCATCTGAAAAGAGAATGTTTATTTCAGTCTTTTGAGACTTGACTTGGAAAAAAATGACTTATGAACATATAGATTTGACCAGGTCTCTTTACCTCCTGTCTTTTTTTCATATCCTTATTTGGCCTAAACTTCACTTTTTAGTCCTCTTGATTCTATTCCACTGCTCTTTTAATTCAGCCTCCTTTGCTTCCTACCATCCAGCTTTGTCCCTCTTCCCCTGACCACTCCCCAGTGAGACTATCATTCTGAGGCCATGTCAATATGATCAGTCAACCAGACAAAAAGACCAACTGACCAATTGAGATATTTTTACTCGTAATCCCCCCCTCCACGTCCCTTCTTGCCCTCCCCGTTCAGTCTCTTTCAATGCCGCCTCCTCTCCTTTTCTCCTCTTGTCCCCTTTTTGTTGCACTTAATTAAGTCGCCAAGTGGCTGTCAGGAATAATTTTTTGCTGCAGCATAGGGCTGAGGGCCGCGGTGGACTTGACATTTGATAATATTGCGTCTCCACGTTGATTGAAATTGATTTTACGGGGGAGAGCGGCCCCCTGTTCACCGCCATTGTGATTGTTTGACAACTCTCAGCCAATCAGCCCCAAGGACAGCCTGTGGACCCCCTCACTTCGCCACACCACCACCCTCTATGGCGTGGCAACTCATATTTTGACGAGTGATGGCTGGGCCTCTATGTGTGTGGGGATATCACACACAAAGGTCGGTCATGAAGTACCGTCGCAGGGTCATGGAATTGACAGTCACAGTTCCCATAAATCAACGAGGCAGCACAAAAGAGTATAAACTTACAGTGCCTTGGAAAAGTATTTGTACCCCTTTAACTTTTGCATATTTTGTCATGTTACCACAAACTTCAATGCATGTTTTGTCTTTTAATGTGATAGAACAACACACAGTAGCTCATAATTGTAAAGTAGAAGTAAAATGATTCATGGTTTTCAACATATTTTAATTTATACAAATAAAAATTTGAAAAGTATGTACACATGTATTCAGCTCTCTTTACTTAAAAGGTATATGGGCGAAATTTACCGCCAAAAATCAAGAGCACGTATTTTCAATTTGAGAGCAGGATTTCTTTCTGCTTGTACTCAAACTTAGTAATGCTTGCACTCAAAACTAGTAATGCCTGCACTCAAAACTTCTGCCTTCTTTCAAATAAAGTCTGTTCTCTCTCAAATCTTTGTTTCTGTGCTCTGATCTAATGCTTTTTGCATAGATAATTTCTCCTCCTGCTTGCTTCATCCTCCAAGCACAAACTTGCTCTCTGCTCGGATCAAAACTGCTCTCTGCTCACAAATATTTGTTGCTCTCTCTCAGATTAAAGTCGTATCATCTCCAAGCAACCATGTCAGCCAATAGAATGACAGTGTGCAACTGCTAGGTCACAGGCTTAGTTGGGGTGCGCTTGTTTCCTTCTACTAAGCGTACCTGTGTTGCTGTGTTTGCTGTTTTTTCAGTTTTTAACTTTATGTCTCTCTCTTTTCTCTTCCTAGAAGCTACACCTGGCCTGACTCTGTGTCTACCTGTGACACCTTTCTGGAGAGGGGCATTGTCCAAGCTTCTGCTGGCAACAACTTAATGCTCACCTTCTACAAATGATCCACTTGGCCCTGTCTTTCAGTGTTTAACCCTTTCTCTCTCCTAGATATAGCAATTGACTGAGCTTTTACTGTAACTAATTAGGCCCGAGCAGGAAAACTGCAACGGCCTATTGTAATCGCAAGAATTCTTCTTTCTTTATTATTATTATTCCGGGAACTTTTGGCGGGGCAATATGGGGACTTTGCCAAGCCCCTAGATGCACACGCTTTTACCCGAAATTGTCCCCCGCGTGAAATTTTTGTTCTTTAATGTCGTCATCAGTGGGCGTGGCCAAACGTCTTAGCCATGCCCCCAAACGTGAGATAAGCTGAACCGTAAGTCGTAGAGATCTGAAATGTGGCACACGGGTTGAGCTCCTCAAACCAAGAAAAAAAGTCTCTTGGGGGTACGCCCTAAAATGCACAGGAAGTCGGCCATTTTGGATTAAAGGCTAATCTTTGGCCGCTTTTCACTTTTACTCACCTCGAACTTTAACAAACTCCTCCTAGGGATTTTGAGCTATCGGCTTCATATTTGTGACTGGCCGTGGCAAAACCAGGAACAAGTCTACCTGGGGTCGTTTTGAGTTATTTACAGATCCTGAAAGAGTGGAGTCTCAGCTTTCCAATGATGTCAAACTTGTGGAAATCAAAAAAAGAATTGAATAAGATATGACCATCTGAATGTCTGCACTCACCAGACTACTTTTCTGAGAAATCAGCACTCAAAGATTCGTTGTTTTCTCTCCCTGAAAGCAGGGTGGTGACAAAAGCTGCTAATTTGAATAACTTTGAATAGCCCACCTCCCCCAACTGTTTGTCAACAGAAGCTCCAACTGACTGCAAGACTTCTGTCACTGAACTCAGTAGTATTTTTCTATGTAAAGATAATTTACAGCACTGCATTCCAATCTATTTTTTATATTATTTATGTCTGCAAATTGCATCATGACTGCAACCTAATGTCTGCATCCTGGTGATTGGTTTGGTTTTCACTTGTTTTTAGATCAGTCTCACTTAAAGTTCCAGTCTATTAAATGTTCTGCCTCAGGCCGAGTTTGAAATCCTATCTCACAGCAATTAGCAAAATCTCATAATAATGTGGATGTGTTCTTCTTAATATGTATTATGAAATGTCCAAAGATTATTGTAGCATGCAGAAATATTTTTTATCAGTCTTCATTTTATGTGTGCAGCTATGAATAGAGATATGTGTTAATAGTTTACACATTTTGTATACGAGTTAATCTAGAAGAGGCTGGTGCTACAGCTATTTAATCTGTATGTACCCATCAAATTTTATGTCTGCAAACCTCTTGACTTTAATGGAACAAGGACGAAAAATGGGCAATAACTTGACTTTGATCATGTCAAAAATGTAATTTTTATTTACAACTTTATACACATTACAAATTTTCACAGTCACAGTGTCACACCATCATCCTCTTCTGTGTCCTATTCTGTGTAGTGCTTTGTGGTGCTGGGCATGTAATGTCCTTCGCTTCATCGGAACAGAAAGGCCTAATCTTTGAATAAAGATAAGTCTGTCTGTCCGTGGCCAGTCCAGGTGCAGGCAGGGCAGGAACACAGACGACAGGGGGTAGAACTCCCGGGTCAAACAGGAGCTGAAAGCTAACAGGCTCTGCGTCATTGTGAGTCCTAGCTAGGACCACACCAGGTCTTTTGGCATCAAAGCTGTTAATAAAAGCACACAAAAGACAATTAAAATATTGCATGTCTCTTTGTTATTGAGAAATACAGACTGTGGAAGTCTGCATAATAGATACCTGAAGTGCTGGTAACTCTTGATCTGTGGGAGCTTTCGGAAGTAGGGACTCAGGTGTGCCTGCCAGTCAAACGTGTTGACTAACACCGTGCCATCTTCCAGTCCAACCAGCTGTGGGATGTTGAGGCGACTTTCTGGCGAGCTGTTTTCCACTACCTGTACACAGAAGGACCATAATAGAAATAAGCATTTTAGTTTTCATGCATATGACTGACTTTCTTCTTCGATTTTCTATCAGATGGAATAGACTTATTTTGGCGATATCTGCCAATGTGCTGACCCTGGTCCTCTTGTACGCTTGTTTGATAAGCCCAAAGCCACAGTCTGGGGCAAATGTGGTGTGGCCAGCAATCAGGAAGTGGATGTTTAGTGTGGAGTGAAGCTTGTGTGCAACCCGCCAGGCGCCATACCACAGCATAAAATTGTTTTTGTTTTGCCCAGTGCAGTTGTCACAATGAAGATCCACATCAGCTTCTTATGTGTGGGAGTAGCTGGGTCCAAAGCGCCTTGAAGCTTGATTTGCAAACTGCCCGCTCACCTGAAAGAAAAATTTCACAGGGTTATACATTTGTGATTAAGTTTTACATCACTGGTCATTAGAAAAATTTCACTGTTCCATAGAAATATATTTTTTCATACATACCAAGCTCCTTAGCAGAGTTCATATAGAGACGCCACACTGAGGTCTTTGAGACATGTGTTGGCAGTAGCTTCACATGCCAATCCCTGTGGCCAGGATGTCGACCAGGCAGCATGATGGCGTGATCCTCTGCGTAGTTCTTTATGAACTCTAAAACTCTGCGAAGTTGCTCACTGCTGATGAAATGGGGATCCTGTGGCCGCTGGCTCTTTTTCCTCAAGCGGGGTCTTGCACCGTTTTCATCAACATCAAAGTGTCTGATGATGTCAGTCAACGTGGCTTTACAGATTCTGAGCGGGGGAAACAAAGGAAATATTCAGCTTATGGTTTATATCGACGAGTGCTGACAAAATTGGAATGACAACACACCACGTTTTTTCTGCATATAGGTGTGTTTATAGAAATAAACCTCTAACACAAAACATAGAAACAGGTATTTGTTTTTTGTTTTATTTTTCAACCTCAAACTTTGATTAAAAATACAACCCCCTCCCCCCCACTCAAGTCGATTTTCACATTGTGAATGGGATACAGTAGATGCTAACCTCGTGTAGCTACGCTAGCCTAAAAACTTTCGTTGTGAACACTGATCACCCAGTGCAGGGGGAAGAAAAAAAACACTACCTCAAGCTTAGATTAAAAATACAAACACAAACCTCACTCAAGCCGATTTTAATATTTGGCTGGTCAGGTTTATGTGATTTGTCCGCTTCAGTACATGATTTGAAATAGTTTTTTAAAAAGTTATCAAACTCACCCCATAAGAAACTGAAAGGTATTCTGACAGACTTCGATGCCTCCGATGGAATACGTTGTCCTGGCGTGTTTTCTTTTCCGTGGTGTCTTCTTGGTGGATGTGGTCATTGCTGAAGTTTCTAGCGTACGCCGGTTTGCTTCAAGATGTCCGATTATTCTCATGTCCTGCCACTCCCTTTCTGCTGCTAAAGAATCCATCCGTATGTTGTACATGATCTCTGGAGAAAGTTTGCGGCTTAAGGACTGTGTCCCAAGTGAAATGTTCTCATTATTTCTTCCGTAACATTTACAGTCAAAGTAACGTATCTTCTCCATCTCACTGTCTCTGTTTTCCTCAAATGTTGTGATAGCAATAGCTTCTGATATCTTACATTCTAGCTCCTCAGCCGCCAGTCCAAAGCTTTCTTCGTCATCCTCGTCTTGGGTTGAAGACAGCTGCAAACTAGGAATGTTCTCCAAAGTAATGCAGTCGCTATCATCTTCCGTTTCATCTCCTTCTGATTCAGAATCTGAAGAGATGTACTCCCACAGCGAAGCACTGTAACAGCCGCGATTAAGTTTGTTTGCCACACGTTGAGCTTGGTCCATCGTGAAGAAATACATTATTTTTTCATAAGAGCTGTTAAGTAGCCACGAGGTTTCTTGAAGGACGCTGGTTATTGGTCAACAAGCAGAACAAAAGCCAGCGCGGAGCCAAACAAAGCCGCTACAGAAATGAGCTGAGGATTTTCCCCTCCCCTAAATGTAAATACGAACTGGCTGAGTTTTTAGGCTCAAAACAAGCCGAGTTTAAATATAACATTTACCATTTTTAAAACCTCCAAAACTGTTATTTAAAGAATTGAGTGGATACTTCATAACTACAACTTGCACATTTTGCAATAAAACGAAAATAACCATTTTCTCAGAAATTGACGGTTTTTCCTCATTTTCTCCGTTTGTGGCCTGCCGACTTGTTCCTGGTTTTGCCGTGGCGCGTCACATTTGGTCAATATGCAGATAAGGCATGGGGGATTAAAAGTTATCAAAATCTTGGGTTTTCGGCCATGTTTAGGGGGCGTGGCTAGGGCATGAACTTGGCGTTCGCGCTCAAAGTGAAAAAATGCAATAACTTTCCCAAATAAACGAACAGGAAGTCACCTTTTTTACTGGGAAACGTTGCTATCTGGCTGTCTACACTCAATCAACTTGAAACTGTGTCAGGTGACTGATAACTAGTGGGTCTAACTTGGTTTGAAGCACAGTGACTTCTCATAAAAGGGCGTGGCGGCGCGGCGAAGTTGGACGTCACGCCATGGCCATACGTTTGGCTTTAATTTCCACATACATCATCTGATCTGCACCAAATTCAACGGTTTGCCAGAATCGCTTCGAGGCCAACCGGTAGTCCTTCTCCATGGCCTCACCAAACTCCTCCCAGGCCTGGGTTTTTGCCTCTGCCACAGCCCGGGCCGCAGCACGCTTGGCCTCACGGTACCCGTCAGCCGCCTCAGGAGTCCCACAAGCCAACCACAGCCGATAGGACTCCTTCTTCAGCTTGACAGCATCCCTTACTGCCGGTGTCCACCACCGGGTTCTGGGATTGCCGCCGCGACAGGCACCGCAGACCTTACGGCCGCAGCTACGTGCCGCAGCATCGACAATAGATGCGGAGAACATGGTCCACTCGGACTCTATGTCTCCAACATCCCCCAGAATCTGGTCAAAGCTCTCCCGGAGGTGGGAGTTGAATACATCCCTGGCCGAGGGCTCCGCCAAACGTTCCCAGCAGACCCTCACTATGCACTTGGGCCTGCCAACTCTGTCCGGCTTTCTCCTCCTCCAGCGGATCCAACTCACTACCAGGTGGTGATCAGTGGACAGCTCAGCCCCTCTCTTCACCCGAGTGTCCAAAACATGCGGCCAAAGGTCTGATGATACGACAACAAAGTCGATCATTGACCTCCTGCCTAGGGGGTCCTGGTGCCAAGTGCACTGATGGACACCCTTATGCTTGAACATGGTGTTCATTATGGCCAATCCGTGACTAGCACAGAAATCAAATAACAAAACACCACTCGGATTCAGATCGGGGAGGCCATTCCTCCCGATCACGCCTCTCCAGGTGTCACTATCGTTTCCCACGTGGGCGTTGAATTCCCCTGCAGAATAATGGAGTCCCCGGGAGGGGCACTATCCAGCACCCCCGACAGGGAGACCAAGAAGGCCGGGTACTCCGCACTACCACTCGGCCCGTAGGCCGAAACGACAGTCAGAGACCTATCCCCGACCCGAAGGCGCAGGGATGCGACCTTCTCATCCACCGGGGTAAACCCCAACACGAGACGGCTGAGCTGGGGGGCAACAAGCAAACCCACCCCAGCCCGCCGCCTCTCCCCGTGGGCCACTCCAGAGTAGAAGAGAGTCCAGCCCCTCTCAAGGAGATGGGTTCCAGAGCCCACGCTGTGCGTGGAGGCGAGCCCGACTATTTCTAGTCGATATCTCTCGACCTCCCGCACAAGCTCAGGCTCCTTCCCCTCCAGCGAGGTAACATTCCACGTCCCTAGAGCCAGCCTAAGCATCCAGGGATCGGGCCGCTGAGGTCTCCACCTTCGTCCGCCACCCAATCCTCTTTGCACCGGTCCCTCACGGTTCCCCCTGCAGGTGGTGGGCCCACTGGGGGATGGCCTCGCGTCTCTCGTTCGGGCTTGGCCCGGCCGGGTCCCGCTAGGAGCAACCCGGCCACCAGGCACTCTCTGACGAGTCCCGACCCCAGGCCTGGCTCCAGGGTGGGACCCCGGCTCCGCCGTACCGGGCGATGTCACGTGCCTCGATATATTTGTCCTCATGAAGGATTCTTGAACCGCTCTTTGTCTGACCCATCACCTAGAGCCTGTTTGCCATGGGAGACCCTGCCAGGGGCATTTAAGCCCCAGACAACATAGCCTCTAGGATCATTTGAACACTCAAACCCCTCCACCACGTTAAGGTGGCGGTATCAGCTAATTGTTAAATAAAGCACATCTGCATGCAATTCAATGCCATTATATATACAGATGATCTGTAAAGGCCTCAAATGTTTGTTAGAGAGGAGCAGGAGGCAGCATCATGAAGAATAAGAAACACAGGACAGGTCAGAGATAAAGTTGTGGAGAAGTTTAAAGCAGGGTTTGATTTTAAAACAGTATCCCAAGCTTTGATTATCGCAGCTAGCACTGTTCAATCTATCTGAAAATCGAAAAAGTCTTGCACTACTGTAAACCTACCAAGATATTGTTGTTCGCGTAAAATTATAAGCCAGGCAAGGAGAGCAATCATCACTGGAGATGTTAATTGGCGCTCGGTTATTATGGAGAAACTGCAGAGATCTACAGCTTGCGTGGTAGAATCACTTTACAAGACAACCTTTTGTCAAGCACTCCGCCAAATCCTGTGGAGTGCATGGTAAGAAAAAAAAAATACTTTTACAATTTGGAATAGGTCAAAGGAGATGCAAAAGTGTAAGAAGATGCTCAGGTCACATGAAACACTAGATAGAAACACTGTAAAATTAAAAAAAACAACACTACGCCCTGCACCTCAAAACACCACCCTCACACTAAGACATGGCGGCTGCAGCATCATGCTGTGGGGCTTGGGTAGTCAGTCATAGTCAAATGAAACACATGTGTAGCTAAATGCAGGGTGGTCCTTTAGGAAAGTCTGCAAAAGACTTTTAACATAAGATAATGTGAAAAGGTTTAGGGGCACATCTGCTCTTGCAGGTCACTGTAAACCTTTCCTTTGTTGTGTTTTCTGCAAGCAATGTACCTATGCATACAGCCACAATTAGCAGACACACAAATTTAGTCTTAATTTTTTTTTTGACCACGGTAACCTCTGCTCCTTTCTGTTTTTTCATCTGCCTTGATGCAAATGGCTGTTTTAATTGCTACCTGATTAGTACAAAGTGGGGGTGTAAAGAACATCATGATGAAATGCCACTCAAAAACAAGCCCCAGTCAGAATCAATCAGGCTAATTGATTACCAACACAAATAGAATTCTAAGTGTTAATATAGATATATTATATAATATATATATATATATATATATATATATATATATAATACTATATATATATATATATATATATATATATCTATATATTTACAATTGGACTCTGCAGTTCACATCACTTGAACAGCGTCCTCTGATGTTCTTACACATCATGTGGGAAATTACTGCTATCTTTTTATTAGTTGTTTTCCAACGGCAAAACTTAATTGTTATTTTTATTTATTTATTTTAAGATAATCTATGTTGGAGCACCCTGCCTAAGGAACATAAACAGGTAAAACAGTGATTTAAATTATTTGGAACCAGTGTTTTAATTGGTTTTGATGAAGTTTGTGCAAGTGCTATTTGATTAGTTTCTTTAGTGTCTATGCTAATTATAGCAATGTTCTTTTTGCTGTTTATCTTTATGACATTTTTATTGTTATTTTAACACATTTTCTTGCTTCAATGAAAAGTCTGTTGAGCTGAACAGGACAGAGTATCATCAAGCAGACTCAATATGTTTTGCTTAATAAATACATATTTGCAGAATACTTTATGATTCATTAGGCAAATAAAACAACTGAATAAATATAATAATTTTAAATCACTAATCCCTTTTTTTGATTGTGTGATTTTTCTTTTATTACATACCTACTTTGCTTTTATCTAAACTAAAAAAGGCATTAAACAATGTACATAACATCAGTTTCAACGTTGGTAAAATGATACAAAATTAATTTCTGAGCTCTATAATATGAAATACATAAAATATCAATTTAATGTATTACTTTTATTCACACTAATTACTACTGGGTTTGACCATAAATTATAACTGTGCAGTGAGTTTGTTGATGGAAGCAGTATTTACATACTCAACAGCCGCAAACTGTTATCAGATTTTCAATAAATTCTTATAAATGTGCAACAGAGAACGTGCTGTTAATGCAAAAACAAGGAACTTTTCAGTTTTTGTGCATTTAATAAACAAGAAAGAAATTCAGATTTTGTAGCATTTGAGCTACCGATCATTTGTTAGAGCTAATCAACAGAAACCTGTTAACTTTCAATTCCAATGTGATTAATCATCACCATAGAACAATTATCACCATAGAACACTTCTATAATTTTGGAGGTCCTGTCTATATAACTTGCCCTGGATTAACCCTCAAAAAAAAGCTCTCCTCAAGGAGAAGAAGAGAGCCTTCAGATCTGGAAACATAGGAACTGAGAGCTGTGCAGAAGAAACTGAGTAGGAAGATCAGGAATGAAAAAAAAACATCCACAGGAAGATGATGGAGGACCAGCTGCAGCATAACAACATCAGTGGGGTTTGGGCCAGTGTGAAAACAATTTCAGGTCTCAAATCAAACTACCAGGCTGTAGACGACTTTGTGTGGGTGAATGAGCTGAACCAGTTCTTCAACAGGTTTGATCAGACACTCATCTCTTCCGCAGCCCAGTCACCCCTGCTGCAAACCCCTTATCTTCAACGACTGCCTGCTTTTCTTCCCAAACACATCTCTCAGCTATCACCTATCCCCTCCACTTCCCCCGGCTCCATCCCACATTCCCCTCCCCCGTCACCATCCTGTCCCGTTCAACACATCAGGTAAAGGGCAGGCTGTCATGCCGGATAACCAGATGACTCTAGAGCAGGCAACAATTACAGAGGCAGAATTTAGGTTTAACAGGTTTATTCAAAAACAAGGATTTAAAGCGGAGTTGTGGTAAGATCCGGATCCAGCTGGACGGTTCACTGAGGTAGAGAGGTAAGTAAGTATGACTGGTAGGAGATTTGAAATTATGGAGAGAAGAAGGATTCCTCTTGCTGTTATGTAGGGATGATGTTTTCAGGAGGGAAGGTGAGTCATGCCACGAAGACTAAGGTTGACACGAGAGGCCGTAGTGCAGCTGTCATTGTTTTAGGAATTAGTTTGAACCACATGCAAAACTCACTCAGGAGACCAGACAAGTTTCAAAGGTTTATTAATAAACACAAGTGTTCCACCGGAACAAGGGTTGGTAGGTTCTTCGGGTCCACTGAATAAAGAAGCAATAATAAGTTCAGATCTGGGTGGAAGAAACATCCATACAGTTCCAGGAGAATGCTTACTTAGATCAATGAGCAGAGTAATTCTGGAGGATTATACCACTGGGCTTGGGAGTCAGGCAATCCAGAAAGCTTATCCAATAGTTGGTCCAGAGTCGGCCAAAGTACTCACAGAGGCAGGTGTTAGGGAGGTTAGGAATCGTACCACAGTCTTGAGATGAATAATCCGAATTCACAAACAGCAGTAGAAGGTGCAAGATGTCCGAGTCCAGTTCCAAAGGTAATAGCCCACACCTCACAGGTTTCTAACAGGAAGCAGGGAAAAACAAACAGGATTAGCACAGACTAAAATCAGACTGGCAAAGTTTCTCTGGCTTGGTGATTACCACTAGGGCAACAACACTCAGGCGATGAAGGACTGGTGGCAGGCTCCTAAATACTCCTCCCAGGTAAGCCCAATCAGCCGAAGATCAGAAACACCTGCAGAAGGGTTAGTAGTGGCTCCAGGAGGACCTCTGGTGGACAAGCACAGGAACAAACACTCCCAATTCCCAACAATACCCCCCCCTCAACGACCGCCTCCAGGCGGTCCAGAGGAAGTCGAAGGACGAGAGGCCAGGAAATCAGTGATCAAGGAAGAGTCACAGATGTAAGAACGGGGAACCCAAGTGCGGTCCTCAGGACCATAACCCTCCCAATCCACCAAGTACTGCCATCCGCGACCCCGTCGCCGGGAATCCACAATACGGCGGACAGGATGACCCCCAACGTTCCGGGTGGGTGGAGGGGGCTCGGCTGGAGGGCAGAGGTCACTGGTCTGGACGGGCTTGATTTGAGAGACATGGAAAGTAGGGTGAATACGTAAAGAGGCTGGAAGGCGGAGACGAACAGCAGATGGATTGATAATGGAATCAATAACGTAGGGTCCGATGTAACATGGTGCCAGTTTCTTGGACAGGGATTTAAGAGGAACATCATGAGCAGATAGCCATACCTTTTGTCCAGGGGTTTATTCAGGTGCTGGGACCCTACGTCGGTCAGCAAAACGGCGGTTCTGCTCCACAATGCGGTGAAGGGCGGCCACAGTATTAGCCCACACTCTCCTACAGCGACGTATGTGGTGTTGGACTGAAGGAACTGGGATCTCCTTCTCATCATCAGGAAACAGTGGGGGATGGTAACCAAGGGAAACCTCGAATGGGGATAAGCCTGTAGCAGAAGAGACATGCATGTTGTGTGCATATTCAACCCACGGGAGATACTCACTCCAGGTGGTAGGACTGGTAGCAATTAGACATCTGAGCATGGATTCCAGTTCTTGGTTCATTCTCTCGGTTTGACCATTAGTTTGAGGAGAGAGCAACTTTTGCATTTAAGGCGAGACAAAACTGCTTCCAAACCTGTGAGGTGAACTGAGGGCCTCGGTCAGAAAGGATCTCTTGTGGGATGCTATGAAGACAGAACACATGACGGACAAGTAGCCGAGCAGTCGGGAGTGCCGATCGGAGTTTCTTTAAGGTGATAAGGTGGCACGACTTGGAGAATCTATCCACTATGGTCAGAATAGTCGTCATTCCACGAGAGGGGGGTAACCCAGTAACAAAGTCCAAACTATGTGTGACCATGATCTCATTGGAATAGGTAATGGTTGCAGGAGACCACAAGGAGGGTGGTGAGACGGTTTACTTCAGGCACAGGTAGAACAAGCCCCCACATAGCTCTTAACGTCTTTGTGTAATGTGGGCCACCAGAAACAACGTGAGATTAGGGCGATGGTGTGGGATGAACCAGGATGTGCAGAAAACTTGGAGTTGTGAAACCATTGAACGAGGCGGGGACGAATGGACAGAGGGACAAAAGTCCTGTTTGGAGGGGAGCTGTCAGGACCAGGGTCAGAGAGTAATGCCTGTGTGACCAATCTTTAGATCTCCCAGGAAACGGAGCCGATCTTGCAGCTAGGTGGGAGAATAGAGACAGGATCCTCATTTGTGATGTCAGGTGAATACTGTCGGGACAAGGCATCAGGCTTGATATTCTTTGTTCCAGGATGGTATGAGATGGTGAGGTTAAACCGGGAGAAGAAGAGGGACCAATGGGACTGGCGTGGGTTCAGACGCTTGGCTGATTGAAGGTAGGAGAGGTTAGGAATCGTACCACAGTCGTACCTGGTGGACAAGCATAGGAACGAACACTCCAAATTCCCAACAGCAGCGATTGACGCTGTCTCTGTTTTTTATCCAGAAGGCGGTGTATGAAGTTGGAGGGGTGGACAAGCAGGAGGATATCAGGCTGGGTTACAGGAGAAGAGGTAAGTACTTTGCTTAATATGCAGGTTCCAGGAAGTTGAAGAAGGCTTTCGGTCGGGCAAGCTCAGTTTAGTGCTTTCAGCCAAACACAAACTCAGACAAGTTCTATGGGCTGGGGAAAATCCATATCTGGTTCTTCTGGGAGTAAGTCACTCTGGGAGAGAGGAGCACAAAAACTCAAGTAAGAGACGAAGTCAGGAAAAACGAAAAACAGAACAAAGCCTGCTGGTCTGATTACCACTCAGGTGAGTTAATAATCAGGTGAGTTAACAATAACCCAGAGGGCATCAGCTCCAGGCTCCCGAGGAGCAGCACAGATCAACTGTGTGGCATCATGGGACACATGCTCAACATTAGCCTGAAGCTGGGGAAAGTACCACCTCTGTGAAAGACCTACTGTGTGGTACCAATGCCTAAGACCACATATCCAAAGGACCTCAGCAGCTACAGGCTGGTAGCACTGACCTCACAACTGATGAAGACCCTCGAGAGGTTGGTCCTCAACCATCTTCGCCTTCTGGTGAGCTCTTCGTTGGATCTGCTGAAGTTCACCTACCAACCTGGCACGGGGGGGATGATGTCGTCATTTACCTCCTGTATCGAGCTCTGACCCGGTTTGCTGTTTGCTGTTTTGAGAATGCCAGTGCTCGAATCACTCTTTCATCTATTGTTCTAATACCACTCTATATTGGGCTGATATTCACAGGACAGTACTTGACAGACCGAGAATTATTTAATTAAATATTATATAACCTAATAATATTACTGCACAACATTAGATAAGAAATGCTGAAAAGAGTATCAACATTTCAAAATGTTTTACATTGCATGATATCACTGATCCACTCTTTTGAATCCTTCATCATCTTGCAATCAAAAGCCATATTGATTTCTCTCTTTTCCTCGCCTCCAACCTTCTCTGCTTGGCCTTCCTGTTCAAACAACCCATCTATTAACCTCTGGCCCTGTGTCTCTCCCCCCATCAAAGATACAGTAATTAGGAGGTCATTTCAACACTTTGCTGTCAAGTCAAAAACAATTTTTCAATTGTGTTTCATTAAACATAACAGGTCGACTGCGTTAAAGAAGGAAATATAACACAATAAAACAAATACATATATTTGTTAGTGTAGGTAGAGTGGTAGAGTTAAATGTACACAAGCAATTATCTAAGAAACAAAAACACACAGAAATCAACCTATTTATCAGGCAATAATCATGATAAAAATTAGGTTGTTTCATTGCTTTTACATGTCTGAAAAAGAGGTTATCTTAATCTGCACATCAGCATTTTATGTTTAAAGAAAGGGAAACAAACCTATTTTTCTAAATATGAACACATCAGTAAAGAAAAATCTATGTATAGTGCTATCAAATGTGTACAAACTCCTGATTAAATGCCAGGTTTCTGTGATGTGAAACATTTTGGTCATTTTAAAACTTTTTCAAAAATAATGTGACAATTACCCTGCAGAATACTACCTAAAACAAGCTAATTATTCAGGTGGAAACAAGTAAAACAAAAAAAAACTGTTTGCAACTGGCTGCAATGCTAAGAACTCTATTTTATTGAATCACATTTTTGATTAATTTTTGTGGATAATTTCAGTTTTCTTGATTGAACAGCTGAAATCAGTTACAGTGGGCCTGATTAATCCGAATATATTTCTTGGAATCACATATATACGGATATATATACATGTATATATACATGTACAGTATATACAGATATATTGACAGTTAGTTTGGGCTTGCTGCCGCATTAGTATTCAAATTAACCACTGCATAAATGACATTTCAAAGTGTGTCATTAACTAATCATGTATTTTCTGAATATGTTCATTTTCACATTAAGTATGTGTACACACACTGACAGATGCAAAGACTTACACACACTCAGACAGCACGGGGTTGACAGCACTGGGCAATGAGCTGTCAGAACAGTTTCTGTGTATCACACAGGTCATTGCCTGATCCTTGTCTGTCTCTTTCAGACCATCTTTGTGCTTTCTTTTTCTTTTTTCTCTGTCCCTCTTTCCCCCTTCTCCTCCATCTCAGACCCTGGTCTCATTAAGTACAAAATACAATTAAGGTGAGTGCATCGGTGTCACACCCTCACCATTAGCACCTCAACCTAAATGGCATTTGGCGTAGAGCTGAATAGCAGCTTACTTCTTCAACCGTTAGAGACCTCACACGTACAATCCGTCAAAATACGATAACAACCAGCTAACTTGGCAAAGCAGAATACAGCTGTCATGATTTGTGGGTGTTTTTGGTTTATTATTATTATTATTATTATTATTATTGATAGATTTTGAATAATGCTTCTGGTCATGCTTTAGTTTTTGTCTTCTTGTTCATGTTTTGTCAAGTTAGGTTTTTTGGATCTGGTTATGCTTTAGTTTCATGTTTTTCTAGTTTCTATTAGTTTGTATCCTTGGATTTCCATTCTGCTCTAGCCACGTTTGGTTTTCTCCTGTCAATCAACTTTATTCGGTTCACCTGCACCTAGCTAATCTGTCTGCTTGCTTCACCTGGTTCACGCTCCATAAATACACACCTCTTCTGTTACTCATCACGGAATCATTTTCAGATCATGTCACCTCGTTTTTCGGATTATGCTTTGCCTTTCTTGCCTGCCCGTTTATTGTTTTGTTCCTGCCTCCTCTTTTGAGTGAGTTTTTGTTTTTTTCTAAAGATTAAATCTTTTCACCTACCGTCATGCTGCCTGCTTGTCTGCATTCTGGGGTCCTCCGTTGCACTAAATCTGACAACAGGACAGCTACAGGGGTTGGACAATGAAACTGAAACACCTGTCATTTTAGTGTGGCTTGTCCTCTTCAGGTTGGAGGGAAGTTCCTGCCTCAAGTGGAGGAGTTCAAGTATCTCGGGGTCTTGTTCATGACTGAGGGAAGAATGGAGTGGGAGATCGACAGACGGATCGGTGCAGCTGCCGCAGTAATGGGGGCACTGTGCCGGTCCGTTGTGGTGAAGAGAGAGCTGAGCCAAAAAGCGAAGCTCTCGATTTACCAGTCGGTCTACGTTCCTACCCTCACCTATGGCCATGAACTTTGGGTCATGACTGAAAGAACGAGATCCCGGATACAAGCGGCTGAAATGAGCTTCCTCCGTAGGGTGGCCGGGCAGTCCCTTAGAGATAGGGTGAGGAGCTCGGCCATTCGGGAGGGGCTCGGAGTAGAGCCGCTGCTCCTCCACATCGAAAGGAGCCAGTTGAGGTGGCTCGGGCATCTATCCGGATGCCTCCTGGACCCCTTCCTCGGGAGGTGTTCCAGGCACGTCCCACCGGGAGGAGGCCCAGGGGACGGCCCAGGACACGCTGGAGGGACTATGTCTCTCGGCTGGCCTGGGAACGCCTTGGGATCCCCCCAGAGGAGCTGGAGGAGGTGTCTGGGGAGAGGGACATCTGGGTGTCTCTGCTGAGTCTGCTGCCCCCGCGACCCGGTTCCAGATAAGCGGAAGACGACGAGTACGAGTACGAGTACGAGGTTTAATGGCTAAATTGGACCAGCCTGGTAGCCAGTCTTCATTGATTGCACATTGCAACAGTAAGTGCAGAGTGTGAAGGTTCAATTAGCAGGGTAAGAGCACAGTTTTGCTCAAAATATTGAAATGCACACAACATTATGGCATTATGGCATCTGTGACCAAGACACCAAGTCTTTGTGATGCATCAAGAGCCACGGTATCCAGGGTAATGTCAGCATACCACCAAGAAGGACGAACCACATCCAACAGGATTAACTGTGGACGCAAGAGGAAGCTGTCTGAAAGGGATGTTCGGGTGCTAACCCGGATTGTATCCAAAAAACATAAAACCACGGCTGCCCAAATCACGGCAGAATTAAATGTGCACCTCAACTCTCCTGTTTCCACCAGAACTGTCCGTTGGGAGCTCCACAGGGTCAATATACACGGCGGGGCTGCTATAGCCAAATCTTTGGTCACTCATGCCAATGCCAAACGTCGGTTTCAATGGTGCAAGGAGCGCAAATCTTGGGTTGTGGACAATGTGAAACATGTATTGTTCTCTGATGAGTCCACTTTTACTGTTTTCCCCACATCCGGGAGAGTTACGGTGTGGAGAAGCCCCAAAGAAGCGTACCACCCAGACTGTTGCATGCCCAGAGTGAAGCATGGGGGTGGATCAGTGATGGTTTGGGCTGCCATATCATGGCATTCCCTTGGGCCAATACTTGTGCTAGATTGGCGCATCACTGCCAAGGACTACCGAACCATTCTTGAGGACCATGTGCATCCAATGGTTCAAACATTGTATCCTGAAGGTGGTGGCGTGTATCAGGATGACAATGCACCAATACACACAGCAAGACTGGTGAAAGATTTGTTTGATGAACATGAAAGTGAAGTTGAACATCTCCCATGGCCTGCACAGTCACCAGATCTAAATATTATTGAGCCAATTTGGGGTGTTTTAGAGGAGCGAGTCAGGAAACGTTTTCCTCCACCAGTATCACGTAGTGACCTGGCCACTATCCTGCAAGAAGAATGGCTTAAAATCCCTCTGACCACTGTGCAGGACTTGTATGTGTCATTCCCAAGACGAATTGACGCTGTATTGGCCGCAAAAGTAGGCCCTACACCATACTAATAAATTATTGTGGTCTAAAACCAGGTGTTTCAGTTTCATTGTCCAACCCCTGTACATTGCTTAAGAGAATTGACACTTTATACTCTGAATGTACACAGCTGCTTTTTTAGAGATATGAGAAAAATTGCTACAGAGAGATTAAGATTCCCTTATCCTGAGTTGTGAGGCACTGTCGATTGCAGACCAATATCGTACTTGCAGTGAAGAAAAAACCTATTCACTACTTCAATCATGGAATTTCAAAGTAATCTTAGATGTCAGTCCTAAACCAAAGAATGGGTTTCCGCATTCTATTCTGGTTTCTGGGACTACTAGTTTCCTGTAAACCCATTAGCTCAACTTTATTAGTTAATTAAAAGAAACTATTCTAAATAAAATCAACAAAAAATATTTTTTACTACGTTGATAATTTGTCATTAAATATTTTCCCAAAAAGATAATAAAGAATACAATCAACAAGAAATTTATATATGCTAGCATATATACTATATACTAGCAGCTGCAATTCCTGCACTTAGCTTCAAGATGTCTCTGTCTAACCATAACCTCTCTGACACTGCAGCAGTAAATATCTGAAATCTAAATCCTCTTCACAACATTGCCTAATTACTACCAACAACATGGTAGCTGATTAACTTGTAATTGCTGCTCTGAACACAGCATGTCCCTCTCTTCTCGTTAGGGTTATTACTGACTATAATTACCGCTAATGTGCAGAGAATAACACACACTCTCACACATAACCCTACAAGAACACAAACATCAATGCAGTGGGATGGGAAGGGGGGTAGACATAAACACCTGAGCTCACGCATTTTCAAAAACTCACAGACACACCTCACCAGGAGGATACTTAGTTTCTTGGCAACTGTGACTAGAGCACAAAGCAATAACAGTGAAATTTAGGAAACCAAATTCATTTTCACCATGTTGCCTCATTTAAGCAACGACATTCACAGCAGCCAAACTGTGTAATGGTCTTCATATGTCACTTTGTTTCTCACTGGAGTCCCTGAAGATGTCATCAAAGCCACTAAGATGAATTGTTGTCCATCCCTTGATTCTGTGAGTAATGTCTGGACCTTGTTGGATTTCGTGCACATTTGTGATTTAATGGTGCCTTAATTTACTTTGGGTAAACTGTGAGTAAAGCCTAACTGAACGCATAGATGGATTCAAAAATCCAAGTACTTAGCCCCTGAACATTGGCAGTGTCCCCCTTTGGGGTAAATTAGACCCAATGATGTGAATGGATGTCGTGGCGGACAAGTGAAATTATATTATTAAATAATAAGACATCACTTCTGTTTGTTGATTTTCAAAAGTATGATGAAAAATTAAATGTATTTTTTATATAACTTTGCAAATCAGGTATCAGATGCCGTGTCATATTATTGTTTGAACCCGCCCCGGACACCTACAATCAATCAATACAACACTAAATACATAAATATACACTACCAGTCAAAAGTTTTAGATACACTTTGTCACTTAATGGGTCTCTTTATTTTCATGTGTGTTCAAATTGTAGATTCTTGCAAAAGGCAGCAAAACTATGAATAAACATGGGATTAAACAATAAACAACAAGTGTGAAATAACTCTAAACATTTTTATATTTCAGATTCATCAAAATAGCCACCCTTTGCTTTGATTACTGCTTTGCTCTCCTGCCATTCTCTCCATGAGCTTCATGAGGGGGTCACCTGAAACAGTTTTTCAGAGTCTTGAAAGAACTTCCCAGAAGTGCAATGAGAGACGATCAAAGGTTAATATTTCAGTCATCACAGCAAAGGGCGGCTACTTTAAGGAATCTAAAATATAAAACATAATTAAAGTTATTATACAAGTTTTTGTTTGCTACATAATTCCATGTGTTTATTCATTGATTTGATGCCTTCTGTGAGAATCTACGTACAACGTAAGTAGACATAAACATAAAGAAAACCATTAAACAAGAAAGTGTGTCTAAAACTATTGACTGGTAGTGTAGTTCGATGCAAAGGTATTAATATTTAGCTTTTGCACATTTTATCATGTTACAAACACAAACTTTAATGCGTTAAGGTTTTATGTGAAAGACCAACACAAACTCAGGCGATTATTGTAGGGTGGTGGAAAATGATACATGGTTTTCAAAATAATTTTTAATCAAAAAATTGATAACCAGCATTTACTGTTAATTTTTCTTCACTTTTTAATGCGGGCAAGTTGAACAGACTTCGACCAGATGCTGCCATCAGCACAAGATGAAAGATCAACAGTGAGTGCTGGTAATCAATTTTAGATGTTCACCCTTCACTCTTCACTTGGCGTTGACTGTGGAGGAGTTTACACTGACCATTCTCTTTAAAAATAAATAAAAACCTTTAATAAAAATCTGAAGTTTGGCATGGAATTGTGTCTATCCCCTTTAAGTCAATTTATTGTAGAACCACTTTTTACTGCAGTTACAGCTAAAGGTCCGTGGGGTATATCACTACCAGGTTTGATCTTCTTGACCAGTAGTGTCCAAAGTGTGGAGGGGGTGGGGCATATTGCATGCAGGCTCAAAAGTCCAACCTTGTACTGATCTGACCAGAACACCTTTCTTCACAATTGCTGTGTCCCCTACATGTTTTGTGGCAAATTGCAAATGAGACAAATTCTAGCTTTCTTTCAACAATGGCCTCCTTATGTCACTCTTCCATTAAAGCCATATTTGTGAAGAGCAGGACAGATTCTTCCACTTGTGCCGTGGATATTTGGCTTATACTCTTCACTTCTATTTGCTGATTATTTTATTTAGGGGTATCAGAATAAAGGGGGGTAATTACAAAAACACATAATTCTATTTGGATTTTTATTTATAAACCTCGTAACCCTTTTCTTACACTTCATCTACAGATGATCTTCACATAAAATCCCTCCCAATAAAGGCAATTGTTGACCTCATCAATCCAAAAAATTTATTTTCAGTGTTTTAAGTATATTCTTTCATCACAGAGATCATGCTCCAAATTGTTTTGATATCCTGCAGGAAATCAGATAAGTACCGACATATGTTAGCACTTCTATAAAAGCAACATTTGAAGAATTAACTATCTGCTTGCAAAACCACCAACCATAACGGAATTAAAAACATATAAAGATCTTCCGCTTCTTTTAATATCTGCGCCGATTTTTTGAAAACAAACAACAAAAATTAGATAAATATATAGGGAAAATAAATAAATAAAAATATTTATCCAAATGTTGAGGTGTATGTATTCAGGTTAAATACATATTAATAGTGATTTCTTCTTAGAAACGTGCTTATGGACCCATACTCTGAATAAAACAATACATATTAAAAATGTGGAAGCGTGTAGCATAATGTCAAAATTTTTTGAATTTGTATGCTCTCTCTGAAGGTCACGGGGTTTCTGCCTTTGTGTCTCCTCTGTGTAAAAAGGCTTTTTGCATGAATTTAAATCCGGCTTAATCGTAATTCTCCAACTAAACTTGCTAGGGAGAGAGCAATGAGCACAAAGCTCCTTTTAAGTTCATAATCACTTTCTCCTTTGGATGGAGATAATGGGACTACTTGTGAGAGATTTAGCCTGCCTCCCTCTCTTTCTCTCTGTCTCGTCCTACCTCTCTGCCTCTCTCTATTTCCCCCCAAACACACTATCTCTCTTTCTTCGGACCATTAGTGATATTGCCGGGCCGCAGACCTCTGTGTTAAGTCACTTAATCAAAAGCAATGGGTTGAAAATCTTGTTTGGTCTCTTGTTCGGTCTCTTATTCATTCCTGCAGACAGGAGCAAGGGAGAGACGGAGAAAGGCCCGCGGGAAATGAAAAGAGCGAGACAGATACACACAGAGAAGAGAGAGAAACTGAGAAAGTGAGTGCTGATAGTAAAGTGAGATGGTGAGGGAGAATGTGTGAAAAGATGGTCCTATGTGTTATCAGCTAAGTAGCGCAGAATGCCCCTGGGCAATAAAGAGGCCAGTGTTCCTATAACCACTTCTGACTACTGTGGGTCTCATGTAAGTGCACACACATACACACACACACACACACAGACACACACTTTCTGTCTTGTTGGAATCTCTTCTCTCAAAACTACAATACTGGTGCAAAGTTTACAGACATTCATGTGGATGAATTTTAAGGTGTTAATGAGCCATTTGATCTGTTCTTTATCCAGGGAGGAGTTATACAACCCACAACTTTAGACCATGGCACAATTCTGGCAGGATATTTAAATCCTCTTCTTGTCAGAAATATAGGGTGCATTGTGCCTGGTTGTTTTTCTGGTAGGAACCTGGCTTTTAAACAAATTTTGAACAGTGTTAAGGTTCAGGCTTTAGGAAGGCTATTAGGAAACCAGAATTGATGGGATTAATTGGGATCATTTTCTGTTGGAATATACAACTGTCTCAAAATTTAAATCAAAGAACCACTAAGGGTAAAGTCTATTATTTACTGGAAAAGCATGTAATATAAGTATTATTTATAAGGGACATATCTGAATAGCACTGCTTAGCTTCCACGCAGACTAAAAGAAATCCTCTAATGGCAGGATTCAGTGTTTCTATAAAGTAGTCATCTTGCATGCCACAAGTCATGGGTTCAATTCTAGCTTCCTTTTGCCACATATCAATGTGGCCCTGGTCAAGGCACTTAACCCCAAGTTGCCTACCAATCTGCATATTGGTATATGAATGAATAAATATGTGAGTTTTAATGGGTGAATGTGGCTCTAGTGTAAACGGCTTTGACTGGTATGTCTAGATAAGTGCTGTAAAAGTTCCATTCATTTACCAGTCCATTTAAGTTCCACATCATTAGATGCAAACAATTTTATTATTAAAACTTTCTAGGGTAATATTAATACCTAGATAAGGTTAGTGGACTAGGTTAGTCATGCTAAAAACACATATCATGGGTCAAAGGCTAGCTCTCGATTATTGAAGTATGTTTTTGTTAAAAGATTAAAATCTTCCCATTTATTTTATTTTCAAAATAAATATAACACCAACAAACCCTCTAAAATGTACTCACCAAAGAAATCAGTAATCAGGAAGGTAATAACAAACCAAAAGTAACTTTGGGGGGTAAGAGGCAGTTCTGCTATTTTATATTTTTAAAAGAAATAACAAAATCATTTTAATTCAGTGTTGCTTTAAAACGGTACCATGAAAAAATGCCAAAAGGAGCAAATCATTTTTTGCATGATAAGACAAAAAAACTACTTAAATCTGTTTACTTTAGAAACTGAGCACTGAACCAAACTTATACTGAAACATCTTAATATTACCAGATGATAAATGCATCAGTAATAAAAAAAAGAATGTCCTAGTAGGCCATCACAAATACCGAAGCATTGTGCATACAGAGAAAATGATGGGTGATGAAGTGCTTCTGTGCTCTATAGGGGGTCATGAGGAACATATGGTACTAACCCCCCATCTTCCCCAACACACAAAATACTTCCACATACACAAAGACTTTCTTTTCATTTATTAATTCAAAGCAGGAAAAAAAGTTTGGTTCCTCAGCACAACTGCCTAAATAATCAATCATATGTCTAGAGAGGATGTGCAGCAGAAGGAGGAAACAAAGGAAAATCAGTACAAATCTATATACAAAAGAGATTCTGTGATATATGCTGATAACAACATATCAGTTCAAATGAAAGAACCAGATATTACTTTTTACATTTATGGCTGTAGTAGCAGATGGGAAGGAAGGCAGGACTTTGATTCCCTCGTGTAAATCATCATACCATAAATGCACTCTCAAACATTTATAAAGCTTTTAACATTAATATACTCTGGGACTTTGTCTTAGTTGCAGAAGTTATGCGATTTTCTTTCTTCCAGAGTGGACTGCTGTGTAAAGCTGAAGATCAATAAGATGGTTTAAAAGTCATAAGTGAATTGAATTTTCTTAATTATATTAAAAGTCAAAAAGTAGAGTATTGTGTGGTGAATTACACACAGGACATCAGGGTCAGAGAATAATCTCTATCCTCTTAAGATGATCTGTAGTTTTCATTTCCTAATTGAGAAAAAGATGGATTGCAGGATGGATGGAAAACAGGGATGGAAGGGGGAAATTGGTGTAACTCTATTATCTTCAGTGTTTTAATAGCCTTTCATTTGATGTTCTTTTCCCCCGTTTTCCATTTTTCTTTGCCCCATATGTATGAATGTTCAAAATCTTTTGGATTTAGGACATTAGATTGTGGGATTGCACAGTTAGCAGCCCTACTTAGTGGAATCAACTCCTTTTAAAAAACACCCTGAAAAGCTACAGAAAATCCCTGTTAGACCAAACCTTTTTAAAGCACTCAGTCTCTATCTTATTTTGGAAGGATGGTTCAGAAACTAAGAAGTAGAAATAAATGTGATTCTGATTCTTCACATCAAATAATTTAAAGTATCTGTACACAGAAGCACTGGCTGTCAGATGTAAAATAATTATGTATTGTGCTACACAACTCTCATAGTTCAAGAACACTTATTTTGATTAAAAGGCAGGCACATGCACTATTTTATACACATTTAACACCATCCATCCAATCACCAGCTAAACACCTAAAACAGCTAATTCAGAAATTCAGTCCTGTTGCAGATGTTTTTTCAATTCAATTAAAAACTCACCAAATACTTCTTTTGATCTCAGTATTGGCTATCAGGCCCACACACCTGATCCTAGCAGCACCCATTGCCTTATTGTCTGCCACATAATGCTGCTAAAAGCTAACATCATCTGGCCAGCAGTAAAGGTTTTTAATATGCAAAAGTGATATTACAGGAACACAGTCTGTTATGTAGCAGTTTGTTTTATCTTGTGGTACTTTTTGGGGATTTACAATTAAGTGGCAAGCCTGTATGCTTACAATACTTTAGCAATAGCTAATTTAATCTAAAATGGATTGCCTTAAAAAGACAAATGAAAGAGATGATAAGATGAAATCAAAGTTTGGTCATTTAATAACATCCTAAGCTTTGAATATCTCACACCACTGTTTAAATTGTCTACAAACATAGAAAGAGTTTATTACAACTGAAAACCTACCAAGACACAGCACTCCACCTAAACTGACAGGCCAGGCAAGGACAGCATTTTTCAGAGAGGCAGTCAAGAGGTGCATGTTAGCTCTGGTGGAGCTGCAGCAGTCAACAGCTCACCTGGAAGAGCCTGTTGATAGTCACACAAAACAAATTTGGCCTTTATGAAAGAGTTGTAAGAAGAAACCATTGATGAAAGAAAGCCATAAGAAGTACAATTTGCAGTTTACCACAAGCATTGTAGTAGATACAGCAAACATGAGGAAGAAGGTGATATGCTGAGATGAGACCAAAACTGAACTTTTTAACCAATCTTGCTATCTGTAGCAAAATCCTAAAACTGCACTTAATTCTAATAATTAAAGTTTGTACAAAAAAAAAGTGGGAACATTTGGTCCCAGCATCAAAATAGTGGGAATATTATTAGTAGCAAAATGACACATCTAAATGTAATACCAGTATTGTGGCTCTCTGCATGAATACATAGCACCATATTTTGCATATGTAAGGTTAAAGTGGCAAAGCTCACCCCGCTGTATTCAATCTTTTAAAAAAAGACATTTCCTCTTTTCCCCTGAGTCTGTGGGGGTTGAGGTAATAGATGAGGGGCAAAATGGCATATGCATATCTGTGCATGCATAGATCCATACTTGAGTGTGTGCTGGCAAAATCATTTGCGTGCATATGCATGTCTGCTGCACCTTGTTCATATGAATAGCGTTTTATTTGGGAGACATTTGAAAATTAAATGCTTTGGCCTGGCAGATTGCTCCATGTCTGTGTCATGTTGCTGTGAATGGGATGCGGCCTTTGATGCATATAAAGACTGACAGGAGATCCACGCCACCCCGCTTACAAACAGACACACACACACACCACTTTATAAATCTTTACCCTTATTCCCTCTATTTTATGGTCCCAAGGCTCTCTCTTTTGCTTGATCTGATTTATCCAACTGAATAAGAAATATTTTTAAATATATTTCACAACCATTTCCTATATTAGAGAGTTAGCAATAAAACACAGCAGAAGAACACCACATACTTATATAGACTAGCAGTTTGCTAGAACAAGGCATTTTCAGAAGTTTCTAAGTGTTTACTGCAATTCAAGCAAAACCCACATGCATCAACATGCATGTCAAGACTTGGTATTGTAGAAACTACAATAGGAGTTATTAATTTTAAAACAGTCTTTAAAAACATCAGAATGCTTAAAACTGATTTTAGTCGATTGGTTATGTTGTTGGATGTTGGATCAGTAATTATCTATGGGTTTTTGTTGTGTTGCATTTTGTCTAAACAGTTATTCATGACATCAGGTAAACTAATTTATTGACTAGATTCTTATTTGTACATGTTAATAATCCACTCCTACCTTAGTTAAGTATGGTGTTCCGCAGGGTTCTGGCCTAGGACCAGTCCTGTTTTCAATAAAGATTAGTGGTTCAAACTCAAGTGTTCAATGACTGGGGTCCTGCCTAATTTAGATGTTTCCCTGATTTTACACAATTAAATGACTTGGACATTCAAGTGAGAACTGGATAAGAAGGAGGTCGTTGAACCCCTTTCAATCAATTGTGTTAGTGCAGGGAAAACCAGAGCAACTACATATTTCCACTTGAGCAATATGATTAGAAAACATAACATGCATATTCATCGTTTTTCATATGATATTCAAATCTGAGAAGTACAGATTTGGCTTACATGTAATTTTCTACTTCAAAAATTAAGTAGGGCTAAGGTAATAATTTATGACCATGTTGGGACCACAGCCATGGGTACAAAATAAATGGCCAGTAAGAACTTTTATGGAACTTTCAAAATAAATCGCAATAGCCTACTTCCAGCACAGCCAGTAATGGGGGTAACAGCGGACTTCCCGTGACGTCACTGTCCGAATAAAAACCCCGCTTTTGCAACAAACTGACCTCTTCAACGCAGCTCCCCAGCGGAAGTGGACGGAGGGACACAGCGCGCTAATGTCTGAATTGCTGTTTGTGTATCTGGTATTCATTCATGAACGGGGGTGATTAAGGTACAAGCGTTGCTTGACTTTCTCTCTGAGGTCTACAGAAGCAAAGTGTGTTCCAGAGAGTTCCCAGCAGAGACCCTGTCTCTATGACGCCTAGTGGAGCAGTTTTTCGTGGTCTGAAGTAAGGACAATGGGACCGCATCACTGTGGTTACAGCAGTAACGTGCAGTTTGGCCGGCCGACAGAGCGAGCCGCCCCCCCACACAGCTACGGAGGTTAGCTGCAATCTAAGCCTTTGTTCACTGTGGATGCTTTCTTCAACTTCGTCGCCCCGGACAACTATTTTAAGAAATTGTGTGAATTCATTCCGTGTGTGTACAGAGTTTTGCTGTTCAATAATGTCAGAGCTTGGCTCATCCCTCAATTTCCCTTCAATTTTGTCCCAATACCACCGCCTTATTGGGCTGGTATTCACAGGACAACACTTAACAGACCGAAATATTATTTGATAAAATATTAAAGTATTAATATTAAATATTAAATATTATTCATATTCATAATCACAACAACAAAAAACACTTGTGATGAACCGCATAGTTGGCAACACAGTGGCACTGATTTAACCTTGGTTTCTAGAAGAACCATCTTTCATGTCTGCAACGCCCAGTTGTTGTTCCAGGATTTCATTCATTCATTCATCTTCTATACCACTTTTTCCATAGTGGGTCACGGGGGAGCTGGTGCCCATCTCCAGCAGTCTATGGGCGAGAGGCGAGAGGCAGTTGCCAATTCATCGCAGGGCAACACAGAGACATACAGGAGAGACCAATTAAACCCTATAGTCATGTTTTTGGACTGTAGGAGGAAGCCGGAGTACCGCATGCACGGGGAGAACATGCAAACTCCATGCAAAAAGACCCCCGGCCGGGCGTCGAACCCAGGACCTTCTTGCTGCAAGGCAACAGTGCTACCAACTGCCCCACCGTCCAGCCCTGTTCCAGGATTTAGGAATTCAGATTGGGAGGCAGAGCCCTAAGATATCAGGCTCTTTTTCACCCCTGCTTTTAAGACTGATCTGATAACTTGCCTTTTTAACATAGGCTTTACTTATTGATTTTGTATGTTTATATTATGTTTCTTTTTTGTGGATTTTATGCTTGAATATGTTTTTTGTTTGTTTATATTCTTTATGTAGGATTTGACCAAGTGTTGGAAGGAGGACTCACAGACTTCAGGCTTAAGCTGGTGCTTGATGGTATTTTTCTCAGCAAGTGCACTGTGCAAAGATAGATTGTATAATTTGTTTTATTTTTTTTTATAAAAACAAAACACTGAGGGAAAAGAAATCCCAAATATCTCCAAACTAATCAAACTGAATTCATATCAAAATGTCAAAGATAGTACTAGACCCTGACTATGAAACTCTTGCACTTTGTGTCTCTTGAGACCCAAACTGCACAACCCTCACGTGGGAGCTTCTACCCCAGGCTTTATATTGGAAGCTCCTCCTACAAAGCAAACCACTATTAAGTCCGCCATAGCAAAATTACAGACAATCAGAAAGACACAGAATATTTAGCAGTACCCATATCTATTAATACAACTATAGTGTAATCAAATTGCTTGGTTGCATACATGCATTTGTTATTATTTTTTGAAATGCTGTGGCTAACAAAAACACCCCTAGGGAGTGCATTACAAATGGAACTTCCGATAATCAGTTTGTCTATGTAAGGCTTTGGAGGCCTAGTTTGAAAGACCGGCTTGGAAAAACTCATGAAGATAAGATAGAAACAAACAACACAAAATAATTGGAAATCCTTCAAATTAACAATAAGTAACTCAACTAACAAGACGTCAGAATTCACAGAAGAATACAACACAAACAAAGCAGCACAATTCCGTAAGCTAGCCAGATGTAATAAAATAAAACTAAATGTGTAATCATTGGTTGTTTGTCAATACTGTGTGCAAGTTTTTTACCTGAAGGCATAGGTTACAAAATGATATTTTTGTGTATGCATATTTGTTTAAAGTTTGTTTCTGTAGACCACCTTGGGTTGCCTTGAACTTTAAAAGCACTTAAGCTGTAAAAAATGATTTAATTTCTTCTTCTGTTTTCAATCCTGACTGTTTCTTGTCTAATGCCCGCCTAGGTCCTTATTTCTTAATCTGCACGCCTGTACAATTCTGTAGAATAAATTTTCATTCATTCTTCTTCTGATGCCCATTCACTTTTGTGTTGAATGTTGAAGACATTTAGCATCCCACTGCCCACCTGTGCTGCTTTTGGGTCTTTCGCTTTCTCTGTGTGGATACAATATGATGCCTGGAAATCATTTACCTTTTTGTGAATTAATAATGATTATCATTACGGATGTATAATTCTCCTCTTCAGACAATAATTTTATTTTTGTGAGAACCTGTGGTTTATTTTTTCCTCCTATTATTGACTTTGAGCTATTTTTTCACGTTTGTTCATCCAGGAACTTATATTTCTTCATGTCACTTTTTAAAATCAGATTTTCAGAAAGTTTCACTTTTGTTCTTTGTACAAAGACAAAAAGTCTGTTCATGCAGACACACACAAAGCAGTTAGGAGTCCTCAAATATCCGGCACACATTTCCTTTACCAAAACCAATTTGTACTGAGTTGGTTTAAGAACAATATGCAAAACTTCCAGACTTCCATTAGTGTTTATTTCTGTGTGTGTACATCAGTTATTACTAAACACAATCAGTAATGTCTGGATTTCCTGTTCTGTGACAGTCTACATCTGCCATCCTGGTACATGTCATCTGTCTGCCACATGCCACACAAGCCTCAATTTCCTACCACAAATATCATTCTAAACAGTGGGAAAAGATATCTCGGTTACATCAAGAATCATCATGGATCATGTGTAAACTTTTTTTTAACAACTTGTTTAAAGTAGCAAAGTTTTGTTGCTTTGAAAATTAAAACCCTGCGCTGATTTCTCTCTTCAACTTGAGAAAATAATAATTGGATAAAAGTAAATGTAAAAGTCAGATATAATTCATTGTTGTGAGACCTTTTGGATTTTTCAATGGCGAGAAAACTGAAATAGGTTTCTCTCCATTTTTGAAAAAAAATAAGTAATTTTTAAGGAAAATGTTGTATTTCATTGACATATATTTAATATAATATGAAATGTCTATCTTAATTTTTCAATTAAATTTATTATTTTTCTCATTTGACAATGCAATGACATTCTGACCACGTGGCAGTTGGTGGGGGATTGTTTCACACAGGGACCTTTTTCAATGAATGATGTTCACTTTAGGATTGCACCTACTAGATAGTTTAATGGTTCTGCATTTTACCATGAGACTTACGTAGGTTCTTGTCTCACATTCCGTTTACCCATGACCATTCATATTTTTAGTTATTCATTTGTATAAATTTGTGTATGCATTTTGGGTTCTGTCCTTTTTGCTTCCGATGCAAAGACTTTCTTTCTATGAGCAGATGAAAGCCACTGAGCAGTAATGGAACCTCTCAGACTAGCCAGCCAATTTACAGGGAACACAAATACACTTTACACAATAACAGGTGCGCACTTAAGTCACACATATACACACATACACCACAAAAATATATTTGCATCTCGAGTGCCACAGCAGCTTGCCAGCAAGTGAGACAATTTGAGTTACAATTTAAATGAATTCAGTGTTTGTGAGCCCTTGAGATAGAGAAAGGCAGAAATAGTGATTTAAAGAAAATGCAAATACTGCTCCAAATCCAAAAGCTAGTTTGCAATGATAAAATGCTTTTATTGTGGGAGTTTAAATCAAGAATTACTTTGCCACATTGATGTGAACTGAATAAGTTTTGCTTTCGCTAACATATTGACAATAGCCAACAAGACTGAACGAACAAGAAACAGAAGCAACACATTAATTTGGAAGATAACATCATATTACTTTTCACTCATGTTGTTTATTATTTAAAGTATGTCAACCAATAATGCCTTAAAATCTAAGTATTTTAACTCTTCTCTGTTATGATGCGAGTGTTGTAGTAGGACCAGAGTTCAGAGAAGATACCAGGAGCCAGTGGAATGAAGGTAAGTCGAGTTTTTATTTCTTATCTATATGGAATCTAGACAGCAGTTTTACAACTACCAGGACACCAGACAAGACATGACAAAATGATATAGAAGAGACTATCTCTAAGGGAGTGCCTGGCCACCCTACAGAGGGCACCACGAGGAACCACAGGGCACCACGAGGAACACAGTCGAATGCCTTCTCCAGGTCCACAAAACACATGTGGACCGGTTGGGAAATCTCCCAAGAACCCTCAAGTACCCTGTAGAAGGTATAGAGCTGGTCCAGTGTTCCACTGCCCTGACGAAAAACCACACTGCTCCTCCTGAAGCCGAGGTTCGACTATCGGCCGGACTCTCCTCTCCAATACCCTGGCGTAGGCCTTACCAGGGAGGCTGAGGAGTGTGATCCCCCTGTAGTTGGAATACACCCTCCGGTCACCCTTCTTATGAAGGGGGACCACCACCCCAGTCTGCCAGTCCAGAGGCACTGTCCCCGACCGCCGCGCAATGTTGAAGAGGCGTATCAACCATGAAAGCCCTACAACATCCAGAGACTTGAGGTACTCAGGGTGGATCTCATCCACCCCCGAAGCCCTGCCACCGCGGAGCTTCTTAACCACCTCGGTGACTTCAGTCTGGGTGATGAAAGAGTCTAACCCTGAGTCCCCAGCCTCTGTTTCCACCAGGGAATGCGTGATGGCAGGATTGAGGAGATCCACAAAGTACTCCTTCCACCGCCCGATAATGTCCCCAGTCGAGGTCAGCAGCCTCCCACCCCCACTGTAAACAGTGTTGGAGAAGCACTGCTTCCCCCTCCTGAGGCGCCAGACAGTTTGCCAGAATCGCTTCGAGGCCAACCGGTAGTCCTTCTCCATGGCCTCACCAAACTCCCTGGGTTTTTGCCTCTGCCATAGCCCAGGCCATGGCCTCACGGTCCCCGTCAGCCACCTCAGGAGTCCCACGAGCCAACCACAGACGAAAGCACTTCTTCTTCAGCTTGACAGCGTCCCTTACTGCCGGTGTCCACCACTGGGTTTTTGGATTGCCGCCATGACAGGCACCACAGACCTTATGGTTGCTACGGGCAGCAGCATCGGCAATAGATGCGGAGAACATGGTCCACTCGGACTCTATGTCTCCAACATCCCCCGGAATCTGGTCAAAGCTCTCCCGGAGGTGGGAGTTGAATACATCCCTGGCCGAGGGCTCCGCCAGACGTTCTCAGCAGACCCTCACTATGCGCTTGGGCCTGCCAAGTCTGTCCGGCTTTCTCCTCTTCCAGCGGATCTAACTCATCACCAGGTGGTGATCAGTGGACAGCTCAGCCCCTCTCTTCACCCGAGTGTCCAAAACATGCGGCCGAAGGTCTGATGATATGACAACAAAGTCGATCATCGACCTCCTGCCTAGGGTGTCCTGGTGCCAAGTGCACAGATGGACACCCTTATGCTTGAACATGGTGTTCATTATGGACAATCCGTGACTAGCACAGAAATCAAATAACAAAACACCACTCGGATTCAGATCGGGGAGGCCATTCCTCCCGATCACGCCTCTCCAGGTGTCACTATCGTTTCCCACGTGGGCGTTGAAGTCCCCCTGCAGAATAATGGAGTCCCCGGGAGGGGCACTATCCAGCACCCCCGACAGGGAGACCAAGAAGGCCGGGTACTCCGCACTACCACTCGGCCCGTAGGCCGAAACGACAGTCAGAGACCTATCCCCGACCCGAAGGCGCAGGGATGCGACCCTCTCATCCACCGGGTAAACCCCAACACGAGACGGCTGAGCTGGGGGGCCAACAAGCAAACCCACCCCAGCCCGCCGCCTCTCCCCGTGGGCCACTCCAGAGTAGAAGAGAGTCCAGCCCCTCTCAAGGAGATGGGTTCCAGAGCCCACGCTGTGCGTGGAGGCGAGCCCGACTATTTCTAGTCGATATCTCTCGACCTCCCGCACAAGCTCAGGCTCCTTCCCCCCCAGCGATGTGACATTCCACGTCCATAGAGCCAGCCTAACCATCTGGGGATCGGGCCACCAAGGTCTCCACCTTCGTCCGCCGCCCAATCCGGTGCCCCACGGTTCCCCCTGCAGGTGGTGGGCCCACTGGGGGATGGCCTCGCATCTCTCTTTCAGGCTTGGCCCGGCCGGGTCCCGCGAGGAGCCACCCGGCCACCAGGCGCTCTCCGACGAGTCCCGACCCCAGGCCTGGCTCCAGGGTGGGACCCCGGCTCCGCCGTACCGGGTGACATCACGTGCCTCAATTGTGTGGTCCTCATGAGGGTGTCTTCAACCGCTCTTTGTCTGACCCGTCCCCTAGAGCCTGTTTGCCATGGGAGACCCTACCAGGGGCATTTAAGCCCCAGACAACATAGTCTCTAGGATCATTCGGGCACTCAAACCCCTCCACCACGTTAAGGTGGCGGTTCAAGGAGGAGTCTGTCGATTATTTTGTCAATTAAACTATGAACAATATAGCAAAAGGTGACTAATAGGATCCACTTGAGGATTCTGGATAGAGCATATTTACCAACAAAGAAAGTTTTTGATCTTAAATGCAAATGTATATTTTTCTGTACAATTTTACCCTAATGACTGCTCTAGATGGGTTGTTCTTTCAGCAAATGGCATGTGTTATATACTATATACTCCAGTTAACAATAATTTGATTACAAAATTAGTTGACGATCATTTCAATAATCAGTTAATCACAATTAATCCGAATTATTTTTTCAGCCCTAGTTGTAAGAAAACTATTTGAAGTCCCATTTGCAGTGTCCCCACAAGCTAAGTAGGGTAGATTGCAAAGACGTGTATTTCAACTGTTTGGCTACTGTTGCTTGTGGTGAAAAATGACTATGCATGACAAACTGAACACACCATACCCACTGCGAAACATGGTAGTAGCAGCATCCTGACCCTGTTAACAGAATTTTGCAGGGTCAAGGAAGTTGGTCAGAGTTGAAGAGAAGATGGATTTCATGGTAGCCCTGAAGACAGTCTGGGTAAATTCAAAGCATATGCATGTGCTACAAAGACTTAAATTCAATTGTGAACCTCTGGTATGACTTAAAAAAAGCTGGTCACAGACAATCTCTATCCAGTCTAATTGAGCTTAGGCTATTTTGCAAAGATGATTTGGCAAAAATATCTTCCGGTGTGGAGAACGAGCGGAGTCAAACAGCAAAAGACTGAATGAATGAATATAAATGCATGCTACATTTTTAGATTTTTCTTGTAAAAACAATGAAAATAATGTATGTTTTTCCTTCCCCATTATTATTACATAAAATCCTAAGAAAATGGATGAGTGTTTCTGTTAAATGTGAAAAAGGTTGGTCTTTTATAGGCCACTGTGAAACTAAAGCAAAGAAACCACTTCAAATGAGGTCCATTCAGAGTCAACAATCATCCATAATTCACTAAAACTGATACAAAGGAAATAGCATCAGGGACTTAGACAAGCTGATGTTCTGATTCAAAATATTTCCGTACTTTATTATCTTACTTTACACATCATTGCAATAGTGCTGAAATACACCTGCTTCAATGTTTACGCCACAAACTGTTAGTCAACAGGATTATGATAAACCAGGGAGAGAAACGTAGTCCTGCTCTAAGCAACCTCATGTACACACACAATATGAATTTAAAACATAGTTAAAATGTCATCTACAGTCTAGACGGTGAAATATTTGGAAATCTCCTCAGTAAAGCTCATTCTGAATCATTATGATTTTTAATGCTATAATTCTGTTATACTGCTTTGTTTCCAGAGGGAATTTTCTTCCACTGTTTTTTTAGGCAAATGATTGTGCGGTTTGGATTTTTGCCTTATATCGATTGCTATGTCTTTAAAACAATATAATAATTCCAACAGTCAGTGGAAAAATACTACAGTAGTTGGTGTAAAATTTACATTCAGATAAACTAAATGTCAGGGTTCAAATGTCAGCTTTACTTTGAGATTTTAACATTTTCACTTGTCATTTTGCTGTCATGTTTTTTTTTTTTTTTTTTTTTTTTCTATGAGCACATGTGTTGTCAAAAGTACCCAGACCTAATCTGGAAAAATAATTAGTAATGCATGTGATTGAATGATCTGGCTAAAATCATATAGTTCAAAATAAGAATTAAGAAAAAAAGCCACAATTACTGGCTGTTAATATCTTTAACAGCCCTTTTTCACCAATAGGACAGCTCTTACTCTTCAACAGTGTTTCACATGGTTGGATGATATAAAAGAAGAAGAATCTCTAACCATTCTTTGTCATACTGTCTCTCTTGATTATACAGAGTCCTTGGTCCTGTCTAATGGGCTTTTTTTGTCAGCCTACAAAGAAGTAAAATTTTTTTGTCAACAGAACAATTTCAGGGTTAATTTGGCAACGTGCTTGTTATAATTATCCCCCTTTAAAGACATGATGACCATTTTCAGTTATCTGACAAAAGCCTCCTGATCTTTATTGTTTATTTACTTATACAGGAAAGTCTCTTGAGACTCATGGTCTCATTTACAAGACAGACCTTTTACATACATCGACAACAAACAACAGAAATGTCCCGGAGTTCCTGGAGCTCATGCAGTCCAACAAGGTTCCAGGGACAGACAAACAGGCCCACAGCATCACAGATTCTCTACCATACTTAAAAGCTTTCTGACATATTCATCATTTTTTTTCACAATAAACCAATTTTAAAAAAACATACGCCCAATTTTAAAAAACATGGCCCTGTTTTGGCATGGGGGGCGGGGCCTCAGATCACGGGGGTGCGGAATCATGACTGACAGCTCAACACAGTGGGTGAACAACATATTCCCAGCTGTTGCATTCAGGGACCGTGGGAACTGGAATTATCTGTAATACATCAGCGATATTCTCATCGATATTCTATATATGGTTTTGAAAGATAACATGCTTCACCGATAGAAGCAGCTTACGTGAATACACAACGCGCATCTCAGAGGAGAAAATATGATCTTGACAGATTTGCACAGCATTTTAAGTCCGTGTTGGAGATTTCCCATGCTCTCAACATAAAGCAAAAGAACCGCCAGACCAAGCGGCGGTATGAAACATGATGCAAAACGAGCTGGTATTTTCCGAATATCCTTGCATAATTAAGCCTGGACTTGTTTTCACATGGACTGGACTCGGGTTTCGGTTTCTGGTGCATTTTTGATTAAAACGTGTTTGGTCTTCTTTTAGTGAAGTGACTCACAGCCAGGGGCAAACTGGCATACGGGGCAACCGGGGAAATTCCCGGTGGACCGCTGGCTTAGGCATTTCTTATTTTGTGAATGTTTAGTTTTTAATAACCGCCTTTCACAGACGCAGGGCGGTGGGCCGGTAGTTCACTACAGCCCGTGAACCACCGGCCCACGAGCTGACCCACCGGCCCACCGCCCTGCACAGACGCAGGGCGAGCGCGACATCAAGTACGCAAGAGGCGACAGTTTCTGGGGCGCTGATATTTTTCTGGACTATTGTGCCCTAAACTATGCCATATCAACCTGTTAAGGATAACCTTTATTTATATGACTCACAGCAGTTTTTCCCACTTATACCATAATGATATAAAGCATAAGTTCTAATGTTTCCTTTTTGTTAGAATAGAACAAGAATGCTCATCGACACACATTACAAGGATAAATGGCCCAAGGTTTGTCATGAATGATCTGTGGCTGGGGCACTGGGTTTGATGGTGGAGCAGGCTGTAACTGGTATGATTAGAATGCAGCAGCACACTTAGATTAAGGATGGACACCAGCTACTACAAAACCTACCAGATAGACACCACAATAGTGACACATAGTCTACTGATAAACACTGAGGGAGGGCACATCCATTGCATCAGAGTGCCTGATATAAAACTATATGTGACCTTCTTTCGGGGCTCTTCGTCATCCTTTCACAGACGGCGACGGTCCGAGACTGGAGCCTCGTCGCTGATCTCTATAATCATTCCTCTGCCTAATTTAGATTAAAGGAGCTGAAAGTTAGAAACTGTTTGAGAGTCGTTCCTTTCAGAGTCAGTGTTAGATAAAGTGTGATCACTTCTGGGGACCAAGGACCGGAGGAACTCCGAGAGGTCTGACCGCCAACAGGGTGCGGTAGCTCAGACAAACCTCTCCTCTGCTCCAGTCAGGCAGATCAGCTCTGCTAGGTGCTGGCGAACAGCTGATCTGTAACACATGAACATGCGCTGCAGGGTGGCCAGCAGAGCTGACAACGAAGAGCGGCGATCAGAATAGCAGAGAGATGCACTGCACACCTCTCTGCTGGATGCCAGACACAAACGGAGATTTATATATATATATATTATATATATATATATTATATATATATATATATATACATATATATATATATATAATATATAAAAAACAGTGGTTCACTTCACGGGCTGAAGTGAACCACTGTCCCACTAAGCCAGCGGTTCACCGGGGATTTCCCCGGTTGCCCCGTATGCCAGTTTGCCCCTGGCTGTGAGTCACTTCACTAAATGAAGACCAAACAAGTTTTGTTTGGGCCTCAGATCACCCCCGTGATCGGGGCCTCAGATCACGGGGGTGTTCACGTGATCTGAGGCCCCGGTCACGGGCCCCGTTGGGCCCCGTCCCCCACGCCAAAACAGGGCCAGAAGTTTGAAGCCGAAAAAAAAATCTGCAAGTTCGAAAAAAAAACTTTAATCTGAAAAGTAGTTTTGAACTTTTTTTTTCCAGTTTCACATATGTTTTTTTTTTCAGTTGCAAAACTTTTTTTCCAGTTTTCAAATTTTTTGGGGGGAGGTTCAAAATAATTTTTCAGGTTCAAATGTTTTTCTTTTGAACAAACTTATTTTTCAGGTTCACATTTTTTTCTTTTGAACAAACTTTTATATTTCAGTTTAAAATATTTTTCTTTTGAACAAACGTTATGGCCCCAATTTAGCTCCATACTAATCTTAATCTTATTTGGCCAAAGCACAGGGTTCATTTTGCAAACTCCACATATTTAGGTCTGTGATAGTAGGACTGAAAAAAAAAATTCTGGCATGTCTCTGAAATAACTGATTGGCATTTAGATGGGGGCGCTGTACCGGTCTATCGTGGTGAAGAGAGAGCTGAGTCAAAAAGCGAAGGTCTCGATTTACCGGTCAATCCACGTTCCTACCCTCATCTATGGTCATGAGCTTTGGGTCATGACCGAACGAACGAGATAATGGATACAAGCGGCCGAAATGAGTTTTCTCCGCAGGGTGTCTGGGCTCTCCCTTAGAGATAGGGTGAGAAGCTTGGTCATCCGGGAGGGACTCAGATTAGAGCAGTGCTCCTCCATATCGAGAGGAGCCAGTTGAGGTGGCTCGGGCATCTGGTTAGGATGCCTCCTGGACGCCTCCCTGGTGAGGTGTTCCGGGCACGCCCCACCGGGAGAAGGCCAGAGGAAGACCCAGGACACGCTGGAGGGACTATGTTTATCGGCTGGCCTGGGAACGCCTTGGGATTCCCCCGGACGAGCTGGCCTAAGTGGCTGGGGAGAGGGAAGTCTGGGTCTCTCTGCTTAGGCTGCTGACCCAACCCCGGATAAGCGGAAGACAATTGATGGATGGCATTTAGATGGGATCTCAGTGTTGGTATATAGACTTGGTGACCCCCAAAATGCGCTCTTTGCTGTTGTTCTCCAACTGTCATATATTTTTACCACTGCCCCCACAGTGGCAGCCTGTCTGTTTGTTGTTTGCAAAGCAACTCTAAAAATTCTGAATGGATTTGGATGAAATTTTCAGACGAAGTGCTTTTTAGGACCATGATTTCATTTTGTTAGTGATGCAAAGCACCATCTAGATCCAGGATTTTTTGAAGGATTCTTTATCATTGCCAGACCATGGTGCAAGAACTTGGAATTCCCACATGATTCATCACCTTGTCAGCAGCTGACATGCAGTGGCCAAAAGTCATCCAGAGTATAGCTCATGGAAAAAAGCTTCCATGCATCAATGACCCTATTGCCTCTGATGAGGTATGCGCTCTATAAGTGCTTTTTTAGTTGTATTGACTTTTATCCATCCACATGATGACAATAAAAGTGGGTCTCTGTGTTATGTCATTTTTATACCCCAAGAAAACTGAAAGTCATTGATTACAAATTAGATAATCATTAAAAATCTGATCATTTTCAATCTTAAAATAATATTTTATTTAAATTTATTTCACATTACCTTTATCAATAGGTGTGGAACTGGTGAGCTTGCAAAGAATAGTTAATAATTAACACATTTTTCCCCAATAAATACATTTACATAAATTCATGTTTGGCTTTAATGTGGGAGTTCATCTTATGTCTGGTCACCATTCTAAGCTTGAAAGTCATGGTTTCGACCAGATCTCTGTTCCAAATATTTAAAAAGGAGTCCAGTTAGAACAGGAAAAACAATCTTTTCTCAGCAATCTCTGCACAAATTTACTGTTTTACAAATTCATGTTTGGCATTAATGTGGGTGTTCATTTAATGTCTAGTAACCAGTGTAAGTTTAAAAACCATGGAGTCTCTTACCTAAGTTTTGTCAGTCAGTCATTTTCTACCGCTTATTCCATAGTGGGTCGCGGGGGAGCTGGTGCCTATCTCGAGCAGTCTATGGGCAAGAGGCAGGGTACACCCTGGACAGCCTAAGTTTTGTTTTTTTTTTCAAATATTTTGATGTTGAGATTATGTTACTCCAAGAAGGGATAATTATATTAAAGCTTTTCAGACCAGGGGTATGTGTGGAATGTGCTTTACATATGTCTGTATCCATAAGTAAAATTAAGATTATTTCTCAGTTTTAGTTCAACTTTCTTCTTTTGTACCAATTTCTACACCTGTGAAAATTTTGTGTAAGCCAGAGAAAGCATCAGTAAAATCACAGAAAGAGTGTGAAAAGAACCAAATCTGAAAAAAATGGAATACAAGCTTCCCATTTGGATGATAAAAATTCATTTTCAAGCCCCAACAATCCTAAACCACATCCATCCATCCCTCTATCCATCCACCCCCTACTATTCAGTGCTGAAAAAATCTTGTAGAAGTCACAACCTTTGTTCTCTGCAAAATTAATTTGACAGGTTTGCATTAAGGCACCTGATCAATACCCACTTAGAGCTGTGAGGGTTAAAGCCAAGAAAAATAACACACTGTTCTCCCCTGCTCTCCCTCTGTACAAGATGAGAAAAAATGAATCTTGGGCACTTTTTTCTCCCCAACCCGCCCCAAACCCCCATGCACTCGGCTGTCCTAAGCCCTGCTCTCTATCAGCCATAGAACAACACAATAAACATTCACATAGACACACAGAAGCACATTAATGTACACAGAGAACAATATACAAACATGCAGCTCCAAGCTTCTCCATCGCCAGTCTGACCTCCTGCCATTGATTGCCTAATGTTAAGTTGACAAAGAGCCCGAGAGGTGTGTATGTTTTTATATGTTTGTGTGGGTGCTCCTGTCTGGTTCTTGTGATTTTAGCCTGGCACTTAAACTGCAAACAGTGACACTGATAGTCAAGAATTTGTGCTGGTCAACTGTCACAGTTTGATAGAAAAAAATAATTTAACAAGAGGCACAAACAGAGCCAAAAGCCAAAAAGAAGCCTAAAATATTAATTAATTTCATATAGTCCAAAAAGATGACTGATTAAGTGTGATAACTTAGAAGTTATTAAGGTCTGAGCTGTGATTTTACTTTATTAAGATTCAGAATAATCTATTCAACATTTCAGTCAGTAAGGAGCTTTTGGATGAGCTGGTATGATATTTGTTCATTGATGGTGCAAGCTAATGAATTGAACAATTAAGCTGTCCTTTGTGCGTCTGGGAGAAAAACATCCATATTGATGCCACTGTTATCTTATTACTATCGGTTAAATTGGCAGCAGAGGGGAAAAAAAAAACATGTAATGTTTTATTCACAAATTATAAGTGAGGGTCAAAGGAAAGAACAAGAACTACACCTCCACTTATTCTTTCTTTTCCTCTCATCCCATCCGTCATGGAGTCTTCCAGGGCTATCCCATCTTATCCAGGCAAAAATCAATACCTGGCTCCTGAGACAGGCCCTCAATAAACAGCAGAGAGAGAAACATGGGTCGGCCCGCAGACCTAAAGCTTCTCACTCACATTCTGCTTTCAACATAACACAAAGTAAATGAACTCACTACTTTTCCCTGAACTTCATCCAACCAACAGCAGAGACCTCTGCCAAATGTTTCAGTCCTCAAGGATGTATTAATGCTAAGCCCTGGCAATCTTTCACTGACATGCGCTTTTATATCTGTGATAGGCTGCCACTGTGGGGGCAGGTATGACTGTGTGAATGATCACGTTCAGCGTCAAGAGCATCGCATTTCATCTTTTAGTGCCTTCCAAAAGTGTTCATGTCCCTTAAAGGTGAAAGGAAAATGATGCATGTGTTTGTTTTTCCTTTTAGAAATTAAAATCTAAAATGTGGCCTACATTTGTATTCAGCCACCCCGAGACGAAACTTTGCAGAACCACCTCTTGCTGCAGTTATCTTCAGGTGTTTGGGTATCTCTTTGGCAGCTTTGGACATCTAGTGATAGATACTTTTGCCCATTCATCTATGCAAAATAGCTTGAGCTCAGTCAAATTGGATGGAGAGTGTCTGAGTGTCTTATGCTGTGATTTTCAATTGGATCTAGGTCAAGGCATTTTGGATACATGAATATGCTTTATTCTAAATCACTTCAGTGCAGTTCTTGTTGTATGTTTTGGGTTGTAAGGTTACCCTGCAACCTAGGCTCAGGGCTTTGCAGCTTCTAATAGGTTTTCTTTCATCTATCTTCTCATCTCAGACCACTTACCTGGTCCTTGCTGAAGACAAGCATCCCCACAGTATGATGTTGTTACCACCATGTTTCTCTATGGCGATACTGTGCTCAGTATTTTACAAGACATATAGACATTTGTCTAACGCCCAAAATATACATTTTTTTTATTATCTGACCAGAGCATCTTTTCTACATACCGGGTTTGTCCCCTACATTAGTGGGCCCAAACTCTGGTCCTCAGGTCCCCAGTCCATTCCTAACTGGATCTCATATTTTTGAGAGATGAAATATGTTTTTTACATCATCTTGAAGTGAGCACAGCACAACTCGACTGCGTTTACAGCACTTTCACACCAAACATTTGGAACGTTTTTACCATGCCAGAGTCCAGTTGGTGGAGCGGATCATGCTGGTGTGAAACCATCCTGGACACTGAAGCGGACCAGAGAACCGTACCCTGGCACGGATACAACTGCCGGTCTCTGCAGTTTATCTGGACCCTGGAGCAGTTCACTTGCAGTGTGAATGCATGCCTTTCCAAGCGTACCATACGATGTGATGTAAGGGCAGCGAATTTGAGTAGAAGAAAAACAAAGTAAAAGTGCAAATCCAAAAACGAAAGAGTTAAAAAATTTCTAGTGGGACCACGTGAAATAGTGAAGGGGTGCAGACACACAATTACATTTGAACACTAAACTAGCAACAGAAACCCTTATGAGATGGACTTTCTTCTTTGTGTTTTTTTTTTCTTCTGGATCATCGCAATACAGAAGCAATACTACCCCTGAAACAATCCGTCCCACCTGCATGACATTGTTTGTTAGTGTCTAAAAATGTGAAAGCAAACCGCGCCAACTGAAGGTCTGAATTTTACCAATACCTGGACTGATCCCTGGACCAGTCCAGTGTGAGTATGCCCTTAATTGTGCTCCATTTGGGGGTGACTGAAAGATTTACACTGTGTTTTTATCGGGAAACTCTAGACATTTCATGCAGAAAGAACCACAACATTTTCTCTAAAGGTCTTCATCGAGTGATTGCCGAGTGTCTGTGTTTGTGCACACGTGAGTGGCAGAGACGAAGTTTAGCTGTTTGTACACATGCAGGCAGTTTTGTCATCTTTGTAAAGACCCATGTCGGTAATGTAGGCCTATGCATCCCACCTTTCTTTAAACATAACTATGCCCCCTTTCGTGTCACTTTATCCATAAGAATATTTATGAAGCCTTACCCCTAACCTTTAAAACTAACAGATTAAACTGAGGTTTTTTTAGCACCCTGATTTTTTTGTTTATGGGCAGGAGATACAGCAAAAACGAGCTTAGTAGCTGCAGCTGTATTCTATAAAACTTGTAACACAGATGTTGTCTTTAACTTACATGATTGAAGAGTTTGTCAGTTGATATGTTTAGACAGTCAGGATTTTGCTAACATTATGGTGTTTAATCTCTCATGACCACAATTATATATAGGCCATCTGGGTTTATGGTTGATTGTATGGCAGTTGAATTATCACACTTGAGCAGTACGTCAGTGCTTCTGTATCCAACTTCACAGTTACACAAATAACAGTTTAAAGATACAAACAACAAACCCATGCCAAATCATAATTCTGATGTGTATGAGTTGGTGTGAGTGTGTCTTCCTCAAGAGAAGATCTTGGTTGGGAGTGTGGTTCCAGGCGCCTGGCTGTACACCTGCAATTCCCTCATCAGGTTGTGGGAGATATAAGAGCATGATCCTTAGCCTATCTGGTAGAGACAAGCCGAACCTTTCTAGAAACTGAAGTTTTGATTCTATGTTTTTTCGCTGTGGTCATTTCAAACCCTGCTTACCGAAGATCTCTCCTCCGTCCAATGTTGCTGCTTTCTTGCTAAGCCTAGGGTCAACTCTGGATTCCTTCTTGGCAAGAATTCTCCAAGACAGCTTATTTCTGGACAAACTCCCGCTGTCGTCTTCAGACTGCCCCCTTCATCCCCTCTGCCTGCCCGCTCTCCGACGCTCTCTTCCTTGAACCCAAAGATCTTCTTCAACCAGGCTCCTTCCCTATACTCTGGAGACCAGTTACCACACCTCACCCTGCTGCTAGGATCCAACTCCTCCTCAAACTTTATCCTCTCACCTTTCCTATGTAAGCTCTTCATTAATGACCAACAGTGTGGATACAATCATGCTGTTTCTCCTCTTGCCCCAAGTAAACTGTATTCTTGAGATCCAGTGGAACCTGATTGCCAAAGCCCTGCAACAGATTCATTGACTTTGTCATTTATTGAGAATAAGCACACTCTTAGATTCATACTGCCCTGACTCGGTCCTGACTTGGTTTCTGCATGTGGGTCAGAAAAATACCTGGAACCATGTCAGATCCAACTTGAAAGTGAACACAAGTGTAATCTAAATTGACCACTTTTCAGTCAAAATTCCAGTTTTTTCTGATGACAAAATCCCTAAAATATAGGAATTTAGTCTTTATAAAATATCGTTTACATGTCCAAATACAAAAGAAGAGAATTGATGTGCTAATTTGTGAATGGTGTTCTGATACTCGTACTCGTCGTCTTCCGCTTATCCGGAACCGGGTCGCGGGGGCAGCAGCAGACTCAGCAGAGACACCCAGACGTCCCTCTCCCCAGACACCTCCTCCAGCTCCTCCGGGGGGAGCCCAAGTCCCTCCAGCGTGTCCTAGGCCGTCCCCTGGGCCTCCTCCCGGTGGGACGTGCCTGGAACACCTCCCGAGGAAGGCGTCCAGAAGGCATCCGGTATAGATGCCTGAGCCACCTCAACTGGCTCCTCTCGATGTGGAGGAGCAGTGGGTCTACTCCGTGCCCCTCCCGAATGGCCGAGGTCCTCACCCTATCTCTAAGGGAGTGCCACCCTACGGAGGAAGCTCATTTCAGCCGCTTGTATCCGGGATCTCGTTCTTTCGGTCATGACCCAAAGTTCATGGCCATAGGTGAGGGTAGGAACGTAGACCGACCGGTGGACCGACCGGTGTTCTGATATATATTTGTAAACTGTATTTCACACAAAATATGACAAGAATTAGTTCATGTTGGAGCACTAAAATTAGTTCAGACCGTTTACGTGATAAACTGTGATCATGAATTAATTACCCCTTTTGTTTTAACCTAGCTGAACTAAATTTAATACTACTGCTTGTTCTAATATAGTTCTTGAACTTGCACAATGCTGGACTGGGCTCATCTTTTAGATGTATAATTGTATCAAGATATGAAAAAGCCTCTTAACAACCCATTAATTTAAATCAGATGTATGGGAATATGATAACATCTTGGACATGTCAGATGGAAAGTGGAGCCTGAGGACCAGGGTTGTCTTACGTGCCTTGTTGAAAACTGCAAACAAGAGTTCTTATGGTTTTCTTTCCACCATGGCTTTATAAAGCGCAGATTTGTGGAATGTATGACTAATAATTATCCTGTCCAGGGATTCTTCCGCCTGAGCTGTGAATCTCTGCAGCTCCTCCTGAACTACCATGGGCCTCTTGACTCCTTGGATTAATGCTCTTCTCGACCAGCTACATCTTAGCAGATTTTGTGGATAATAGGCATTTGTGGATAATAGACAGAACAGTGCTCTGTTAAATGTTTGAAGCTCGCAACATTGTTTTAAACCCAACTCTGCTTTAAACCTTCCCACATGATTATTCTTGGTCTTCATAATGCTGTTTGTTCACTGAACGTCTTATTTAGTGATTTCCTGGAAATCACAAAATAAGTGGCTTTTGAAGCAAGTAGCCGCACTGGATTTTATGGGCTCAATACATGTGCTCATCACATTTTTTGGGATTTTCATTATAAAAATTGGGAAAACATCCTTTTCTTTCAATTTCCCAACTATGCACTAATTTGAAGTGCTGTATGCACAATTAACTGACAACCAAACAATAAGTAGATTAAGTGCTAATCTTTTCTTAAGTTGAGGAACTTCCCTTGGATTGAACACCAAAATAAAATAGAAGTGTTAGCACCCTCCCATCTCTACAGTATTTTGGAGTACTTTAAGACCCAAAGCTCATTTAACAAAATTTCCATAACCACTTTTCTACCAATACTTTTCTACTACTTTGCTCTTTGGAACAAATGAATACCTTCAAATAACTTTTATTAAATCGGACATTAGAAAGATTCTTGAGCTACTTGCCCAAGATATTAGCCAATTTCTTCTTACTTGCTTGTCTCTGTATTTTACTAGAACACTTATGTGAGTGTATGTGCTTCTTTGCTTCCCTCCTGGATAGTTTGTTCATTGGTGATTTACAGTATATGCACCTGCAAACCCGTCTCATTTTTCTCCTCCTATAGGTGAAACCATGAATTGGAAAAGAAAAGACAGCAATAGGACTTTACTCGTGCGAACTGAGGACAGCGCACGCTGAGCTGCTGCGGTGCAATTTCGTCGTAGCGCTGCTACTTTCAAGCCTATTCATCCTTCCCTGCTGAGCTCCATTAGAGAAGATGGGCAGGTGAACAAGTGCACATGGAAAACAAGTTCCTTGAGGCGCTGCTGTGCCAACCCCCCCATCACAGCTGTGAGCTGTTCTCCTTCACCCTCACATGGAGCACCGGCCTCCTTAGCCAGATGCAGATTGGAACAGACATCAATAAATAATTTAGAGGTCTTGAGACTTTTAAGTAGGAATCTATGCAGTGTGTAGCACTGTTTAATCGAGTAACCTCTGACACCATATCAATCAAAGTGAGATAAAGCTGCAAACGTTGGCACAAAGGGGTGGGAAGCACGATTTTTTTCTTCTTCCGTATCCACCTCTTTTGCTCTAACATCTTAGCCTACCAACGTTTTAGCCAAATTGATAAGACATTTGGTGAAATTTGTATTCATCAATTGACCAAGACTCACTGTCTCAACAGAAAAGAAAAAGAAAGTAAAAAGAAGACCTGAGAAATCTCATCGAATCAATGCAAAGAGGCTGATTTAAAACTACTGGACTTGGAAAAAAAGCATTTAATATTGCAACATAAATATTGAACTTGATTTAATCTGACAAGCACTTGAACCAAGCCAATACCTTGTCAAAGAAATGTCAGATAAAAAGTTTAACTGCTAATTCACAGGTCCAAGAATGTACTGATAAGATAAAATACAAAAGGGCCCGTTTATGAAATGTACTGAATCAAAGTTGGCCACAGTTGGCATGATTTGATCAGCATTTCCTCTTCTCATGCAGTATTTGCAGTTCAATTCATAAATCCAACTTGAAATGTTTTACATTTTTATAGCAATAAGTCCCTTGACAGATCAAACCATGCGAAGAAAAGGGAAAAAAGGTGGAAACAATGGGTTTCAATAATTTGTATGTTTTCTTCAGCAGTTGTTTTTCCACAGCTAAGCAATTTCCCTGCAAGAGCATACCTCTTAATTTATGACAATATAGGAGGCTTACATGGACAAGCGAATTTGAACATCAAGTATACAGACACAAGGAGGAAATAAAGTGGTGTGCCTAAGATCAAACACAAACATACACTGTTCAATCCTCTGGTGTCATCAGCAGATGTGTACATACCCCCGTCTCAATACAGTACATTTGAGCTAATAGCCTCAGAGGCTCCCAGCCGGCCTCTGATCTCCATAATATCTTCACACACACATTCACAGCGAAAGAGGAGTGTGCCTGCACAAATCCCATAATATCTCCATATCTGCCTGTCTGCAGGGAGTCAGCTAGACCTGGTTTACATTCAGCTACATTCAGAAGACAAATATGATCACTTAGAGACACATTCAGAGACGCACTTTTATTTGTGTTGGGTGAATACACATACGAGCACAAATGAGTATCAATATTTAAATGCACATGTGCATGCACATACACAAACATGTAATATCACTTAGTTCCGACTGTTTTAGGGGTTTTAACAGCCCTAGCAGAAAATTATTCCAAAACGTAGAACTGCACAAATATACCATACATGACATAGACTTTTATGGCCTTTGTTTGGCTGACATGGAAAACATTTGTACTAAATATGATGTGATATCATGTTCGTTAGTTGATAAGCAAATATTATCTGAAATGGATGGATGGGCGTATTTTCTCTAATTTCTTTTGTGCTTTTTTTTTTGTTACACATGTTTCACATCATGACAAATTTTAATAGCAGAGAAAGATAACCAGAGTAAATATAAAGCAGTTTTCAAATGATGATTTAATTCTCTAAGGGGAAAAAGCCAACCGTGTTAAATTGCTAATATAAGATGCTAACGACAACTTAAAATGGCGATTTGTCTTTGTTTTAAAATATTTGTAAAAACCTGGTCATCAGCAACTGCTCTGTCACACAACCAGTGATGTACCTCTACTTCAGATATACATAATTGATGGCCACTCACAGCAGGGTGGCTGGAAAAAAACAATTTTCGATACTGTTCTTCAATTCAAATTCAAAAATACTCCCAATAACTTCCCAAAGGGAATAATTAATGAAGAAGAAGAAGAAGATATAATAGTAATTAATATAATTCTTATATCTTTTCATATTATTGTTCTTACCAAAAATTGTATACCAGTCCAAACTGGGTAAAGCTTAACAAAAACCGAATATCAGAAATCAACTACGAAATACGGGTCTGTGCATCTCAACTATGCACCAGAGAGGCAAAGTTTTTATCTATTTTCTTTTTATTTTATCCATTTTTTATCCAGGTGATTTGGAAACACTTCTTATTCGCACTTGTGGCAAAGTAAAAAGTTTAGAAGAAAATTGTTTAGCAACAACTTTTGCAACCTTGCAAACAAGGTAGGTTGAATACTATCTGTGAATGCACATATCAGACCTTGGAGCAGATGGGCTGGGGCAGAAGCAGACCATGTCAGGTGCCACAGGCTCACCAAAATGGGATTATAACAGACTGATTAAACAAACCTTTTATGGTCTGATGAGTCTCCATTTCCACTTTAATTTCCATATGGTAGGGTAAGAATATGGTGTAAACAACATGAAAGCATGGGTCCATCCTGTCATGTATCAATAGTTCAGACTGGTGGAGGTGGTGTAATGGTGTGGGACATATATTCCTGGTGCACTTGGGGCCCCTTAGATCCATTTAAGTATTGTTTAAATGCCAGTCAACCTCAGAATTCTTGCCAAACATGTCAATCTCTGTATGACCACAGTGTTGCAATCTTCTAAAGTTGACTTTCAGCAGGATAACACCTCATGTCACCAAGTTCAATTTATCTAAAGCTGGTTTCTTGAACCTGACAAAAAGATCACTGTACTGAAAGTAGCCTAAAGGCAAAAGAGGACACAACATGATAAAAGTGAGGTGTACCTGATAAAGTGACCAGTGAGTATATCTTTCAATACAGCGGCAGGCTTGTGTGTGTGTGGGTGTGTGTGTGTGTGTGTGTGTGTGTGTGTGTGTGTGTGTGTGTGTGTGGGTTTATAATAGTGATGGCATTCATGCATTTGGTCCTTATATAGCTGCAGTTGGGCCTTCTACAGCAAGTAAATAACAAACAAAGTGGCTTCCAACTCAGTTTGGGGCTTTGAACGGATCTGAATGGATCTGATAATCACCACAGGGATTTGTATGGAGTGCTTCAGGACTGTATTGTATGATCTCTTGTGTTGAGTGGAGGCACCAGAGGGATACTGCGGAAAAGCTCAGGCAAACCATTTTCAAATACACACACACACACACAACCCCACACACACACAGGAAATGATCGTACACGTTTAAACAACAGGGTAATACATATAAACAAACTCAGAGTTATACAAACAACAAGGGTGCTACTGACAAGTAAGAATTAAGTTATACCTGGTGACATAAAGAGCAAATTCTTTCATTCAAATAAAACCATGAATTTGCACCCTTCCAATACTATGAAACAACAAGGACAATTTATTAAGGTAAAAAAATTTCTGGGCCAAAGTAATGACATTCGTTAAATACAAATAGCTGTAATTCACATCTATCCTGACTTTGACGGAAAGCAAATGAGCTGATTCTAAGAGTGCATGACTGACACTAAATTACATTTAATCAACATTTATATTAAGAAAAGTTTAGCCTTGATCCCATCTGTCTTCTGAGAGCAGCTGTTAACGATGGCACTTATGTTGGATAACATTTGTCCCTGAACACAGTCAAGAATAAACAGTATTGAGAAAAACAGACCTAAAATATATATTATTAAGTGCTTTCTGATGTAAAAAGATAATCTTAACTATAGCTAATAAAAAATAATAATAATAATAAATGAACAAACAGGTTTAACTGTCCTAGCTGATTTCCTCCTTGCTGATGTGTGAGAGCAAACATTTGTCAGTTAACACACACATACACACACTCACACCGACAGACACACTAACCAGCCAAAGGGCATTAACCTCCTATGAAGCATTGTGGTTTGGATCAGGAGTATTGACAGCTTTCACATTAGACCCATTGAAATGCATTGCTGTCATTGTAACAACACAACACACACATCCACAGATCCTGCTGGTTTCACGCATGCACCACTAATCAATCTAAAGCCACAATCACGTTCCTTCCACCTGCTTAAACGAAGAAGAACAGTCTGGCAAGTCGCGGGACTCCTCAGTGCCACCAATCTGACCCTCAGCCTTGATCTTTGACCTTCAGAGATGGTGGTCAAGGGTTCACGAGGAGTGGGAAAGCAGAGGGAGACTTCTGAAGATAGTTTGGCCGATGCACCGACAATCAATAGATACGAATCCTGTTTAGTTAAATGATCATTTAATTTCTACAAAGAAATAAAATAAAAAATAAATATTATTTGTCTACATAAATTCCAGTGCAAGAACTCATTTAAATAGTAAATACAGTCAATTTGTTTGTAATCTCAGTATAAACACAACTGTTCTATGAAGGCCTCAAAGGTTTGTTAGAAACTATTTCTGACCTGACTGATGTGTTCCTCTGTGTCTAAGACAAAATCCTAAAATGTTTAGGAATGGGATATTCATTTAACAAGGTAGACATTTTTAAATCAAAAGTATAAAAATATTTTGAATGTAATAAATGTAGATTTTAATTTAGCTCTGATTTGTGCATCTCTAATAGTTAATTATGTTAAAAGAAAAGCGGAAGGAAGAATTAGCAACATCAGCTTGTTTTTCTTTCATGTGTTTTCCTATTCGATTAAGGCTTGTTTTCTTCTTTAGCTTTCTCCTCCTGGAAACATGCTTTGATAAAGTACCGGTGCAGACTGTTTGTCGGGCTACTTACCAGCAGAGACACACATAAACTAGAACATACACACATCAATGAGGGGTGTCTTATGCCTCAATAAAAACATCAAAAGTCCCCTCCCTTACCCGTCTTTTTATCGTGTTGTATTAAATCCAGTCCCAGGGGACCATGCACAGCGTCCCGCTCCTTCACGTCCTCTGCTAGCAGCTCCACACATCTATGCTTGTGTGTCCTGATGCCAGACGGGTAAATAGGAAGTTTAAGCAGATATGTCCAGAAAGGTGTAAAATCTAAAAATGGTCCCGAGAGGCTGCCAAAGGGGCTTGTTTGAAATTGAGTACTTATCAACTAAGAGGGTAGTAAGAAACCAGAAGCAGCTAAAAAGGGGAGAAAGAAATTGGCAATGTACTTTTACAACTCCTTAAACTGTACATAAATGGCCTTTTCCAACACCAGTTTTCCCCCCAAAAAGAGATGGTTTTTCTCTCAAGTCTTCCTCGAGTTTAACACATTATTCTTCCAACTATCCAACTGTCATCCGTAGCCTGCTTTCAATTGAAAGATTTAAAGTACTGTTAGAAAGTATTATACAGGGTTCCTACACTTTCATGTTAAAATGCAATACTTTTCTAAACTGAAGTTTCCTGTGTTTTCTAGCAAATTTGAACACGTTTGGACTGGATTGGGTTGGATTGCTTCCTTTAGTTTAGTTAGTGTTTAAATATGGAACTTAGAAACAACACACAGGTGGATGGAACATTTTGGCAATAAAAAAGGAATTAAAGTGCAGGAATACAAATATTTCCCATCCCCCTATTTCCTTTTTCCTTACTTATACCAGATCTGGTAATACTTAACTCAAAATGTACCCTACTCCATACTGTAAGAACCCTGTCTTATATATGCTCCCTGCCGTATAATGAGAATTTGTATTTGGGATATACTATGGAATAAGCGGTAGAAAATGACTGACTGACTGATATATATATATATATATATATATATATATATATACGTACACACACACACACAGCCAGCCAGCCGTGTGCTACTCTGTGTAATGCTCTTCTTGATTATCTCATTGTTGTCTGTAAGTACAAGGCCAGATTGAATCAGTCTGCGCTTCATTGTCTCTGAAGCCGGCGTGTGTTTGCATGTGTGTAGTGGGGGTGCTGGTAATGAATGGCCAATCTAGTCCATCTAAAGAAAACCTTCTCATCACAGCACTGCCATAAGTACCAGCTCTCTCTGTGAAAACTACGCCGTGCTTCATTACTTTACAGCGTGGCGCAGTCAAGACAGCAGACTGAAAAGATTGGATAAACTGTGTTCTTTGTGCAACTGTTTATTTTATATTGGTGTCATTTATAACAAGTGAAAACGGATTTAGAAGTACACGGTGCAAAAGACCAAATGGCCAAGTATATCACACATTGTCCAATAATGGATTTATATGGTTAAATGTATTTTCAGTTTATTTTAACAACAAAACAAATATGTTGTGCTGTTGATCATTCATTCTAAAAGAAAACATTGGGAACTAAAATCTTAAATTTTTAATGTTTCCCCAAAAAGAAAAT